>CAUYSK010006668.1:0-126356 GCA_963575035.1 Avahi laniger | reverse complement strand
TTTTCTTTGCAAGAAGTGGTCCAAAGCCCGGAAGAAGTGGTAGTTGGTTCAAGGTCTGGTGAATACGGTGGATAACAGAGAGTTTCCGAGTCCAGCATCTGTAGTTTGAGCAATGTTGTTTGGGCTACATGTGGTTGAGTGTTGTCTTGCAAGAGGATTGTCCTGCCTCTGTTGACCAATCTTGGCTGCTTCATCACAAACATCTTCATCATTTCATCCAGTTGGCTGCAGTAGACATCTGCTGTAATCGACCAAGTTTCATGAAGCTGTCATTGATAATACCGGTGCTGGACCACCAAACAGACACCATTAGCATTTTTTGGATGAATATTCAGTTTTGGACTGTGTTGCAGCACTTTATCTTTATCCAGACATTGTGCTGAGCACTTGCGATTGTAAAAAAGAATTCATTTTTCATCATACATAACAATGCTGTGTAGAAATGGTTCACCTTTATGTCGCGACAACAGAGAAAGGCAAGCTTCATGATTTCTCTTCTGATGCTCATTTAATTCATGTGGAACCCATCTACCCAGCTTCTTTACCTTGCCCATTTATTTTAAATGGTCCAATATTGTTGGAATAGTAACATCAAACCTTGCTGATAATTCACATGTGGGTTGAGATGGATTCACTTCCACTACAGCTTTCAGCTCATCATTATCCACCTTGGTCTCAGGTCACCTGCATGGCTCATTTTCAAGATTAAAATCTCCGGAACAGAACTTCTCAAACTATCAATGCATTGTGAGTTCATTAGTCATATCTTTCCCACACACTTTGTTGATATTTCAAGTTGTCTGTGCTGCATTATTTCCACGGTGGAACTCATATTCGAAATTCACACAAATTTTTGACTTATCCATGGTTTCACAAAAATTGCTCTAAAAAATCTGAAAGATAATCACAAACCAAAATGTGTGTTTGAAAGACTAAGGCGGTATCTTCAAAATAAAAATAAATCAAGAAGTGTCAAAGGGAAATGTCAGAAATAACAACTGTAAAACTTAGTACTTAGGAAATCGGACATTTCAAGGTTAATAACCTAATGCGACACAGGATCGCTGATTGCTTTGCTCCTACCGGATTCGGGTAAGGTTCCAGAATTAAAGTTGGGATGCCCCAAATTCCACATTAAGGTGCAAGCTGCACTGTGGAACAATAACATCGAATTCATGTGGCTTATCTGTGGGATCAAATATAAAAATACTCAAAGAATCGACAGGTAAACTTCAAAGTGACATATGGGGTGGGAATAAACACTAGAACCGAGAGCTGGTAAAACTTGGACCACCCAGAGTGAGGGAATGTTCTTGAGAGGATATTAGAATGAAAAGTAGTGGAAATACAGTATCTGGAGAGATTTACATGGCCTCCCTTGGGCTCTCAGGGAGCAGGCTTTAAAAATTCCCAAGGCAGCGTTAGTTCAGGAGTTTATTGGGGGTGATTTCCCAGCTTGAACAAATATTTGGAACCTGGTGAACACTTTCTCTAAATACGAGTTTCTTAAACTAAGCAATTCCATACGAAAAGGCGGTGGCAGCAGCCTCTGCGGCACAAGAGTAAAAAGGACTGCTTACAAGAGACTGTGGCGGGCCTGTCACCTTGCAGAGATCACACACAAAACTGTAAGTGACAGAAATATGAAGCTCAAAAGGGAAATGGAAATTATGATATTTTACTAGATGGAAAGAAAAGAAACTTAAACAAAACCTGGTCACTGGAACTGTCTTCATTGCATTTGGATCTTTGTAAAAAGACTTTAGCAAAAACGTCACTTCTGTGAGAAGAGATAGCAGGTACGGGTGAGCTACCTGCTATCCGGATATGGTAAATTTATAGCACCAAAATTGAACTCGTGCTGCAAAATTTCTTATCTTTAAGTTGAAAATTGTGGATGCTGTGCAATTGGCATCTTTTGACAGACAATCTGGTGCAGATAAAACCCACATTTTTGCTGTATCCAATTTCCTACTCTCAGATGCTATTGGATTTCTGCCTTGGCTTTTGGAAATACTAATACCGGCTTGTAAAACTGTAATTTTTCCTGGGATAAGTACCAGCAGCAGAGAATTGGCTTGTTTTCTGTATTTGTTGGGTATGGGGCCAGGGCTCTCGATAATCTCATATGTCCTATGAGCTCTTTGAACTTTCTGATAAATGGAACAGCAGAGACCTGGCATTGAGCTAATGCAACTTTTGATGCATATTATAGTCATTGGGCTGAGAACCAAGGCTGCGCCTGTTGTAGGAATCCCAGCTCCATCCAGTTCCTGAGAATTCCTCTGACTGAGGCTGAGCAGAATAAGAAATTAGGAAAGTCCTATTTGGATCTTCATTTAGCTTAAGAATTGTTTTACTTTGGTAATTCACAAGAGCAAGTGAATTTGATTTTAGACTCCAACTCCTTTATATATTAACATGCTAAAGGATTTTTCCCATTTTAAAAAATTTGAAATTCAGCAACATATGTAAAAATTCATAAAACAAATATATATCTCAGCAAATTATTATAAAATGATCGCCCAAGTTCAAGAAATAAGACGCGGCCCCCTCCCTCTCCTTCCTCTTGTCCCCCCTCAAAGATAACCACTAACATGGTGACCACTATTATGCTTTTACCACTGAAGCATGTATCCCTAAACACATGGGTCACTTTTTACCTTTATATCAGTGGTTCCCAACCTTTTTGGCACCAGGGACCGTTTCATGGAAGACAATTTTTCCACGGGGACGGTGCGGTGGGGGGAAGGGACAGAGCTCAGGTGGTGCTATGAGCAATGGGGTTGGGGAGGGCCTGTAAATACAGAGGAAGTTCCGCTCACTCACCCCCCACTCACCTCCTGTTGTGTGACCTGGTTCCTAACAGGCCACAGACCGGTACTGGCCCTTGGCATGGGGGTTGGGGACCACAGCTGTATATGAACTTTATATAAATTAAATTATACAGTACTTTTTTTGGTATGGGAAAATCATTTCCTCAACATGATGTTTATGAAAGTCGTACATATAGCTGTACTTTGTTTTCATAACCAACTAAGTGCCTGGGCCTGGTTCCCTGACAGTTTGGCTAAGCTGAAGCCAGATGGTGTCTGCTCAGATGCTAAGGCAGTTCAGCCTCGGTGCCAACAGTGCAGACTGAAAACAGACGTGGCCCCTCCACTCGGTGGATAAAATTCAGTTACATTCTCATAGCTCTGGCCAGTCCAGTGCTCCTTTTGATGATCCTTGTTATATTTGTATTGATTCTTGGGCTGTTGCAATGACCTAGCAGTTTCGTCTGCCATTTGGAAAACTGAAGACTGGCAAATTAAAGACACTCCTCTTTGGGGCCACAAACTATGGCAACAAAATCACAACTACCAAATGAACCAAATGTCACTCATTTAGACACCCATGGTAAGGACACTCTGAGGAGACCAATGAGATGAGGATGACTCCAGCTGCTAACTGAGATGTACCACCCATTTGTAAATATCGCTGCTGAAATTCATCATCACGCCGGACAGGGCAACATATCCGCCACCATAGACTGCGGACAAGCAAAGGAGTCTACATTTTTTTATTTCGAAATGTTAAAGGGGTTCAAGTGTTTTTGTTACATGGATAGCTTCCATAATGCTTTAGTTGGGTTGTTAGTGTGCTCGTCACCCGAACAGTGCTCATTGTACCTGTTAGATAGATTTTAACTGCTATCCTTCCCCCGGCTTCTTGATTTCCAATGACTTTTATTTCCTTCTGTGCCCTCGTGTGCCCACCAATTAGTTCCAACTTATTGGAGAGAACATGTGGTGTTTGTTTTTCTGTTCCTGAGATACTGCACTTAGGATAATGGTCTCCAGTTCCATCCATATTGCTGCAAAGAGCATTAATTCATTTCTTTTTATGGCTGAGTAGTACTTCATGGTATATGTATGCCACATTTTGTTAACCCACTAATAGGAGTCTGCATTTTTGATGCAGAGGCTGTCATTGCCTCAGATACGTGGCTCCTGTCAGAGGCGACTCATTTGTCTCCCCAAGGGGAAGGCTGCATGTCATGGGGTGTACCCTGCCCACTCCTAGCAGACTGACTGCATCAGACTTTGACTCTCTCCTGGGGCTATCAGTGAGTGGTGACTCACCACCGTTAGCATCTTTTTCTGTTTATGAGATCGTTTTCCAATCTGTCTTAGTCCATTTTTGCTGTTATAGCAGAATAATGCAGACTGGGTAATTTATAACGAACAGAAATTTATTTCTCACAGTTCTGGAGGCTGGGAAGTTCAAGATCAAGGCGCTGACAGGTTTGGTGTCTGGTAAGAGCCCAGTTTCTGCTTCCAAGACAGCACACTTGAACACTGCCTTCTCCAGAGGGGAGAAATGCTGCTTCTCACATGGCAGAAGGGCCAAAGAGCCAGGAGAGTGCCCCCTCATAAAAGCACTTTTATTGAGGTATTAAACCCACCCATGAGGTTGAAGCCCTTGCAGTCTAATCACCACTTACAGATCTCACCTTCCAATATTGTTACATTGGCAATTAAATTTACGAATGAGTTTTGGAGAAGACAAACATTCAAACCATAGAACAATCCAATCAGCTAACCTTTGTGGTCCTTGAAACTAATCCATGACACGTGTTCTGTTTTCTGGACCATTTTCAGTCTGACAATGGTGTGCTTTTTATCACAAAAGCTGCTCAACAGTCAGTGGTTAGACAAGGGATTCGATGAACCTTCCATACTCCCTGTGATCAATCCACAGGCATCTAATGTTGTTGAACTTTGGGAAACTTTGGATAGATACCTTTCATTAGTTTTGGAAACTTCTTAGCCATTGTCTTTCTAAACATTCTTTCTTTTCTATCTAGGACCTCAATTAAATATATGTTAGATTTATAATTGTGTCTTAAATTCCTCTTGTCCTTTCCTCTGTCTCTTTCATCCTGTATAGTTTCTCCTGACTTATCTTAGGGATACTAACTTTTAATTACATCTATCTGCTGGTACACCCATCCATGGAGTTACTAATTTTAGACACTGTTTTTCAGTTCTAGGATTTTTCTTTTTTCTTTTTACATTCTTTGCTTTTAAATCTGTGATGTCTTTTTTAAAGATTCCAGTTTTCTACTGAAACGTTGAGGTTTGGCTTTTATCTTTATGAACTTGGTAAAAGTACGTATCCTTTTTCTGAAAATTTCGCTACCTGGAATACCTGTGGGTCTGTATCTGTTGCTTGTTGTTTGTGCTGGCCCACATTCAAGTTGATTATTTTTTTGTGTGTTTCCTTATTTTTTGAATGAGTGTTAGACATGTGTACAGATGTAATTTAAGGCCTAGAGTATTACCTTCCTCCAAAGAGCATTGTTCATTTCTTTCTGTCAGGTGCCCCTGGGACCGGCAATCTCCAGTCACCTTAAACCAACTTCAGAGACTGAAATGTTCCGGATCATGTAGATTGCAGTCATTGAAAGGGGCCGGTTCACTTCTGGTTCATTCTGACTCTTAGATCTCAGCTCTTTGGCATGTCAAGTCTAAGTGGGTAGCACTTTATTTGACCATGGCCTCCAGTCTTGGTAGGCTTGTCCTCCAGCTTTTATTTCTCCTTTCCCCAGGAGACTGCTAGAAGGACCGTGCCATCTCCCTGCCATACCTTCCTCATGGGCAAGTGTTCCTCGGGCAAAAGTGGTCCCAGATTCCATGCTCTCCTCTCTAGATTTTTCTCTTGTCCTGAATTCTTGGTCCAGAGATTTCTCACTGTCTGTGTAGCCTGTTGATGCCATTAGGAACAAGGTTTTAATATTTCATCCTGAAACTTTTGTTGTCTGCAATGGGAGATTTGTTCTATATTAACTAGCCTACCATTGCCAGAAACGAGGATGGATTTATTTTTTCACTGTAATTTTTATTTTATTGTGATATAATTCACATAGAGTAAAATGCACAGATTTAAATGAATATGTAATGAAGGTTTATTTTTCCCCAAAACTGTACATTTCCATGTTACTATCATTCAAACAAAGATAGATGATGTTCCCATCTTCCTGGAAAGGTATGTCATTCTCCTGCCCCCTTCTACCTCACCCCACCCAGGCAATCAGTCTTTTAATTTCCAACATCATATATTTATATTGTTGACCTTAAACTTCATATAAAAGAAATCACATGACATGTCCTCGTTTTCTCAACATATGTATTTGAGATTCATCCATGTTTTGCACGTATCAGTAGCTCATTCCTTTTACTGTTCAACTGTACTACCTTACATAAATATACCAGTGTTAGTTCGTTTCTCCAGTTCCTGTTGATTGAAATTTGAGTTGCTTCCAGGTTTGATTCATATGAATATATTCTTTATGAACATTCTCAGGATTCATCCTTTGAATTTTAATTTTTCATGGGAAATGAGAAGCCATTGATATTTAAATTGAAGGTATAGCTATGTTATTAGAGTTTTTTACACCAACTACACACCAAGCTCCATCCTCCAACTTAGTCTTCATTAGTTGGCTTTAGTTGTCATATTTTTGTGTTATTTTAAATTTTACTTATTTAGGGCTGAGCGAGGTGGCTCACCCCTCTAATCCTAGCACTCTGGGAGGCAGAAGCGGGAGGATCGTTTGAGTTCAGGAGTTCGAGACCAGCCTGAGCAAGAACAAGACCCCATCTCTACTAAAAATAGAAAGAAACTAGCTAGACAACTAAAAATATATATAGAAAAAATTAGCCAGGCATGGTGGTGCATACTTGGTAGTCCCAGCTACTTGGGAGGCTGAGGCAGGAGGATCGCTTGAGCCCAGGAGTCTGAGGTTGCTGTGAGCTAGACTGATGCCATGGCACTCTAGCCCGGGCAACAGAGTGAGACTCTGTCTCAAAAAAAAAAAAAAAAAAAAAAATTTTTTTACTTATTTAACAAATTCTTATAAAGCACTTAGTATGTGCTAAACAGTGTTCAAAACACTTTTTAATGTTGACTTATTTAATAATTCTGATGCATCCATTGAGGTAGTTATTATTAGTATTCACATTTTACAAATGAAAAAATGGAGGCACAGAAAGGTTAATTAACTTTCTGGGGTCGCAGGACTAGAAGTAGAAGAGTCAGGACTCACACCCAGAGACTCGGGTTCCAAAGACAACGCTGCCTCTCTGGAGATGTTCGTGTCTGAGCAGGGAACACCTCCAACACACCCTCACATAACCTTAGGATAAGTAACTAGGCCCATTAAATATGCCGCAGATGTTCTTTATAGTAAGCCATTGTGCAAATATTAGGCAGATATGAAGCGTGCCTGTGTGCGTAGCAAGGTTGTTAAGCAGAGGGGACACACCACGAGTAAAAGATGGGGAAAGCACACAACTCAAATATTTGTTGACCCCAATCAACTCCTCACTAACATTTGCTCACTTATTCAGAGAGTGATTTTTCGTTTTCTCCAGCATACGAGTTGCCAAATGCATGAGACAAACGTGAGGGGGTGAAGGGTGCCTTAACTTGCCGGCACCCTCTGTGTTCTTGTGGAGTCTGCCCTCCCTGGCCGTTTATGGAAAATCCTGATCTTAGCCCGTGTGCCTCAGTGAAGCGCGTATTCATCTTTGCCTGTCTGCACACAATACTCGCAGAGCCCACGCTGCCTCTGGTGGTATTGCAGACCAGGCCAGGTGGGGGAGCTCCCCAAAGGACACTGCCTTGAAAGTTTGTTGAGCTGAGCTTGGAGGCAGTTACCGTGAAAATATAAAGTCAAAATGTTAACTGGAAAGAAAAATTGCGGCTAGAGAATTGTTCACACGTCAAGTGAGACAGACAAGGAGAGAACATAAACACCGAACAAATGCTGAGGTTGAGGGTCGGACGAAGGCTCCTCTTGACTTTTTGTTGATTTGAAATTCTGGGCATTAGATAGAGAAAAGAGCAATACAAATTGCAAAATTGAGAGAAAAACTATTGTTTAAAAAACTGGATATTTTGCTTGCTCTAAGTCCAGACGGATTCTGCTGGTGTGGAGTTTAACACCGAGAGCACCGTGGCAATCTGCTTGCCCAGGGCCGTGTGCCCAGGCCCGGGGTGCTGCACTCAGGAAGCGCTCGAGAAATGTGAGAGAACTCAGGAGCGGGTCTTCACTGGCAGAGCAGCAGGCTGCGGTTCTTTAGGAGCAGTAAGCTGGAGCTCGAGTTGTTACTGGAGGGGAGAGAGGCCTTGTTTATTATTTTAGAAAGGGCAATAAAATCAGGGGCTCTCAGTTGAGGAGTTGCCTTTAAAAGGAAATTAAACAAAATGCAGGACAAATTCTCATACATCCTTACAAGTCTGTGATATAACTATTACCCTGTTTTTATAAGTGAGAAAACAGGCTTCCAGGGATTATGGAACTTGCCCAAATTCACACAGCTCATAACTAGAGCAACTGGGACTTCTAAACTGGTTCTTCTAAAGTCCTTGGCCTGGCACCCTCTGCCAACATGCCCTGATTATCCCGGACACACGTACTCTCACACACAGATGCTCATCAGAGCAAACGCCTGGGCGCTAAGGTGGCTGTAGAGGTCCCATGGTCTTCATTCCTCTACTGACGCAGCTTCAGTTAACTCATGGGCTGGATTAGGGTCACAGTGATACAAAACAAAAAGCGTTTTGCTGTTACCATTCTTATTATCATTGCCACTATCACATCTTCAGGTGAGGTTTTGCAGTTCCTGAACTGAAGTTTCTTAAACCAGGAGCCATCGATGCCAGTGTGAGATCAGCTTTATTTCTAAAGCCCAGAGTATCTGCTGTCTTCCCAAACTGTTGAGTAGCTTCGTCATTGGGCCTGAGAAAATAAATAAAATATTTCAAAATATTTGTGATGAACAGTTTCTTAGGAAGTGACGGCTATCATTCACATCACAAAGCAAAAACTATATCATTTCTTTTATAGATAACATTGGTTATGAATTTTGGTTATAGAAGTAGGCACATTTTCAAACACCAGAGGGGATCTGAGAGATTTGCTTTATGTAACTGCAGGTCTACAATCGGCAGTGAGTATGGTACTATTGGAAGTCGGACATTTCATTGGACAAGCACACAGCAAAATTTCAGTGCCTAGTGTGCAAGAGATTCTAATTTAAATAACTGAAATAGCAAGGTAATAGTAATCATTACCCTATAGCTAATATTTGCTGAACTCTTACAGTGTGGCAAGTGAAGTGCTTTCTATGAATTATTGCATTTAACCCTCACGACATGCAAAGTAGACACTTTTATCATGGAGCTCTTCACAGATGAGGAAGTGGGGGCCCAGGGTGGTTACCCATCCGTCCAAGATCACACAACCATGGTGGAGGCAGGACTTGCACTTAATTTATTTTCTACTACCCTGGATAAAATACTTAACGTTAGAGGAAGATCAGATATTTAGTATCCTTTTCACATATTGTTTTATCTTCTTAAGCTTAACAAGGAAAAGATGAAGCTGGCTCATTTTCCCTCTTCTATCTATAGGTAGAAGAATAAACCCTGCCTCCCCCTCACCGCGGGCGGTGATGAAGAGGGAAATCAGCCAGGTACTGCATCCTCCAGGCCCTGACATGTTCCCCACGTCCAGGTCTATGTCACTGCCTGCGAGGGCCGGTGTGAGAGGGCGCGTTAGCGACGTTACCAGCTAATGCACGAAGGGTGCTTACCTGGCTTCCTCCGCGACAGGGGCGCCGGAGGCTCGCAGGCACAAGTCAGAGGCTGACAGTGGACCGTGGGACAGTGACCCCCACAGCCTCCCCTTTGTGTTCTAAGGCTTTGCTTTCCCGTTTTCCATGTGGTTGGAGAAGGGTGGGAAACAGGTATGAGGAAGAGAGCTAGGCTGACTGTGCAAATCTCTGGGGAAAGATGAACTATCACGAGTTCTGCTCTCATTACATAAAAAGTATTAGACTGATAAGTCTAATAAGGATATGTTTACAATATGAATTTTTTTCTCTAAAATTCACAATTTGAGTTAAAAATATATAGATTTGAAAGGAGAATACACAAAGCAGTACCTATGTTGTTAAAGAAATCATAATCTTAGGATCCTAAACAAGGTCATTCACAGACCCCAATTTTATTAACCAATTGGCCACATTCCAGGGTAAATGATGTATTTTACCTCTTTAGAAGAAATGGTAATCATTAATTTCTAAAAGTGTATGAAAATGCTGATCACATTGCCATGCTGGAAGCTCTGGGAGGATCACTGTGACATCAGTTCACTTCTAATTTTGCCCATATTTTGGATCGTCACAATGATGTCTTAGTGAAAGATTTCCCTTTAAGCAGCCTTTTAAGTATGTGGTTAGTTAAAACGAAATGGTTAGAACACATTCTTAATCACAAAGGATTAGGGTGGAGTCCGTCAGCCCAGTGACATACACGAGTATTTGACTAAAGGCTATTTATAACCCACACAGGGCACAGATGCGTGCTGTAGATCCCAGGGTGTGGTGGAGTCAGAGGACAGTGGGTAAACGAGGCAATATGAATGTTTCAACACTAACGTTTGACCAATAATCTGAGAACTTCAGTGAGAAGCACCTGGGTGCAATCCCAGTACATCCACTGCAAGATGCATAATCTTATGCTAGTTATTTACCTTCTGCGAATCTCTGTTTTCTCAGCAGAAGAGATGGTGATACCTACTTTATAATTCTTTATTAGGACTCCAGAAAATATAAATATATCAGGATTTTTTCTGTAAAAAGTGATAGAAACCCTCAATTCAAATTGGTTTAATTAACAACAACAAAAGGGAATTTATTACTTCATATTACTCTCAAACTCATGTTATTATCAGAGCAGCTGCTTCGGGTGCAACTAGCTTCAGGTGACCAAATGAAGGCAGGTAGAATGATGCTGCCTTTCCAAATCTTGGCTACGCTTTCTTATGTGTTGGTGTAATTCCTGGGCAAGCTGTTTCTTTACTGTCGGTGATAGCGCCTAACACATTTAAGCTTAGATACTGCTATCTTAGCCTCCCCTTTCCAAAACTAGCAGCAGTCCTAGAAATATCCTTCATCGATAGTTTGGTCAAGTGTCCTTCTCTGGAGCCAGGAGATCGAGCACATGGACTGAGGTTGGGAAAAGTATTATCCTTTAAAGAAATGTTGGGTTTACAAAAAAAAAACAAAAACAACACAAAAAAATCAAATCAACAACTCCATTGTAGTAGATAAAATGTCTAGAATAGTGTTTGGCACATAGTAGGTATTTAATAATTGTATATTAATAATGAAAAAGAATCTATTTTTTAAACCCTCAAATATGCAAGGCTACCAGCTTTTAGTCAAGTTTCCTGGACCACACATACATGACTAGTCCTGGTTAACCTAAGGCAAAATATATACTTAGGACAGATTCCAATATATGATATTTGATGTGACTCAATTGTTAGGATAGAGGCTATTCTGTGTTTTGGAGAAAGCCAGTGATTTTCCCCAAAGAGCCTGGATGCAATCTGAGTTAATGGCAACTTTGTCAATAAATATCCTTTTTATGGATTATCATAATGCTAACATGAATTATTTTTGTTCCATTATGCTGGAAGTATGGCTAGAGACCAAACACAAGAATTTGCTCCCAAGTAGTACAGTCTAACAAAATAGAAGAGGTCTCACCCAAACTTTCCCCAGCCAACAATATAAATAATAAAAAATATAAATAATAATTATTATAAGATTATAATCTCTTGGAGAGTTTACCATTCATCAATAATTAAGGATATCTCACAGGAACCTGAGGCACTAGTACCTATACTTCTGCTGTGACTATGTTAATTGTGTATGTCAGAAGCACTGTGTCATAATGTCTAAGTCTGTGTCAGGAGTTATGACAATGTGCTTTGGTTCACCTTTATGAAGTGTCTATTTCCATGAGTGAGGCTTTGGGTAAGTGAAGGTAAATTAAATAAATCTACTGAATGGAGATTAAGGCTAAATTCTATCATTAATTCCTTTTAAGGGTTTCAAGTAGAAGAGTAAATTTTGCTTCTTTTATTTTGCATTCCCATGTATTCTAAACATCTAAAGGGCATCATTTGCCTTTTTTTCTCATGAGCATTCATAAAAGAAAAAAATGAAAGTTATATTTTCAGTGCCTTTTTAAGTGCGGTAGTGAGCTATTTTATTACCAATAACAACTTGGGTGATGTTTTCCCTTTCGTTTTATCAGCCATCATTGATCTTCAGATTTAGATGACTTTTCTCAGTTTGCATTCGTTGTGTACAACGCTGTTCTAGCACTGAACATTAGCAGCCTTGCCATTTGAAGTGTGTCCCTGTAGTTTTGTTTTTTGAAATATTGGAAATAAAAAAGTCAATTAGAGCCTTTAGATTTATACCACAGAAAAAGAGATCACATTTCTTTATTAAAAAAAAAAGAAGAAGAAGATCATTTCCATTGTGTCACTATATTTCACATATATTAAGATTTAACAACCAGAAAGCACTAGAAACAGGCACTTTTTATTATATCCCATTGACATTTTCAGTCTAACAACTTGAATCAATACCGTAGCTAAGTCAAAACCATTTAGTCCCCTAATCTCTGGAAATGAATTCTCTCTTTTATGAGAATGTAAAAGCTAATCTGGTCACATTTAAAGTCGTTTTCATATTCAACTTCTGAGTGACATGAAACTAAGTCCCTGAAACACAACAAAAATGCCAATTCATGTAGCACCTGGGAAACAGAAAGGGAAGGGTGGGCAAGAGACTTAAAAGGAGAAAGGTCAGGAGTCCAGGGGGTCAACCTCGTAGTCTCCGCTCTGATAGCTGCACGGTGGCGCGAAACAGGCAGAACCTAGAAAGGTGATAACAGGAGGAAGCCAAGGAGGCTTTTTCCTTTGGAAGTTGCTCTAAGGGTCATCCCTTATCATGGAAGTCCTGATACCCACTCCACGGTCTTACTAAAATACTGAGTTGAAGGTCATCAGTGAACTCCTCCTGGTCCGACCCAATGGTCTTTTCTTTACCTTCACCCTTTCAGGCCTTTCTCAATCACGTGACCCTACTTTGAGCGCTGGCTCTCACTGCACTAGCTCTTGGCTGCCCTGTTCTGCTTCCCCTCTGTTGTTGCCATGGCAGCCACTCTCCAACCCTTAGCTTGGAATAACCCAAAAATTTCCACCCCGTTGAGAATCATTCCCCTCTTCCTTTATTCCCACTGTTGAGCACACGCAAGGTTCCAATTCATTTCATCATGATAGCGTGTATATAGCCTCCCCTACTAATTTAAGCTCCTGATTAGATGCAATCGTGTACGGATCTTTTCTCTGTGTGTATGAATAGGAATCTGCGTGACTCTGTCCCCAACTCTGTGTACATGAGTCATATTTGCTCCATCAGATTGTAAGGGCTTAAAAATAGAAAGTTTGAGAGGCAACTGGAGCATGTGTTTTAGTCAGAACTGTGTTCAAAGAGTGCTGTTCCTCATAATTAACCTTTATAGGTCACTAAGGGTCTCCGAGCCCAGATTTCCTCATCTTTACAATGTAATTAACAATAATACTCACCCCCCTGAGGTGGAGTAAAATAGT
Source organism: Avahi laniger (assembly GCA_963575035.1). Classification (NCBI taxonomy): domain Eukaryota; kingdom Metazoa; phylum Chordata; class Mammalia; order Primates; family Indriidae; genus Avahi; species Avahi laniger. The sequence continues at coordinate 112,831 of CAUYSK010006668.1, read as the reverse complement.
AAATGAATATATATGTAAGCATATAGCATGTAGTGGTCTCTCAATAAATGATTTCTTCCTGTGTTTTTAATTTCTCTCACATCACCCATTCTAGTAACACAATGCTGAGTTCAATTTCTACACTTTCGGTTGATAGATTGATCTAAACTAACACGATGGGGATAGTTGGGATGTATTAAGCTAATTGACTAAATCTCTCTACCACATTTTCTCAGTGTGGTAAATTACGAAAGCATTTATCTCCATAAATCACTTAAATGACTAATCAATATTTTATTTTTCTAAGGAAATTCAAATGCCAGGAAAACAGATGCACAATAATTTTCATGTGGTCATGTGTCTTTTAAATATTAACAGAATTATTCATGGTGTTATTTGGAAGGGTCCATAATATGAAAAATACAGCATCCAATTTGCATTTGATGAGTTCACTTTCTACGAGTTATTTTATTTGACCTTAATTTTTATTTAGAATCAACAGACTTAGAGACGGTAAAATTTGCTGAGGGAGAGTATACCGACAGAAAACAGAAGTGAGAATCACGGGATTTATAAAAATAAAACCTGACATCTTGAGATAAAATTCTAAATATTGTACAGTAGTATTTTTCTGCTAGTAAAACTGTAAGGATACAAACAATGCAGCAGTAATCACTGCATTAAGTAAAGCAGCCTTAGAAAGAGTTGCTTAACCCCAAAGACTCCAGGCTCCCGATTAGCTGATGCAGAGGTAATTATTTATAAGAGCGTTTACTGGTAAAGAGAAAGGAGTGAAACCTTAGACAGGCACTTAGACGTGACTAAGGCGGGTTTTATTTCTGATTCCAAAGCCCTGGAGCGGAAGTGCTGGTGACTCAGGGCATGCGGTGGGCGCACACCTCTCTCCAGCGTGTAGTCAGGCGCCACCGTGCCAGAGGCGACACTCACTGGAGGATCATCGTCCTGTATTTACTTCAGTGACACAGTCTCACCACCAGCGAAAGAAAGGAACGCTGAGTTAATTCATCTTTGATGCTTTGAACTTAATTTTCCCGGATTCCCAAAGCACATACGAAATGGCACGCCAGGTCTAATTAACATCTGCTCGGCTAGGATTCTGCCTCTGAACAGGCTAACAAGGGCCGTTTTCATAAGGGGCTTGGCAATTCCTTTTTAATATATCGATCTAATTTATTTTTCTGGGAGCTACTCATTCACTGGGGAAAGACATAGCCTGCTTCATCTGATCGATTTATTTTATAGCAATTCCTCCCTCATCTTTGGAATGTGTCATGTATATTTGTCCAATCAGGTAACATACACAGCATAAAAAGTCTCCACCGAGGGAGATTAGCGCACAACACATGCCAGTATGACCAGTCATTGATAAGCTCCTTCATTCCAAGAAGAGCCACTTCGATTGTCTTATGTGTTTGTTATATTGGAACTTTCAGATGAATTGGGAAGCAACACAACAATTATCAGGCCCCCAAACCTGTTCATATAAATATATAAACAAACTCCCTGTGTAATTTGGTATTTTGTATTTTGGCATATTATTTTTGGACTAAATACCAAAATATCGCCACTCTACATTATTTTTCTTAATAATTTACTCTATTTCCCTTTTAAAATGTAGCTTGCCTAAGGATGCCCACTGATCCAGTTGCATTTCATTCCTGAATATATCAGATTAGGGTTAACAAAGATTATAGACCTAAGAAGTCTAGCATTTTGCTTGGTTTTGGACAGTCTTGGTGAGACACCTGTGTTTACTTGACAAATTCACCCGGATATACCACCTCCTCCAGGTAGTCTTTTCTGACTCTTGCCCACTGGGATTAGGTAGTTCCTCTTTGTGCTGTCCTGATACCTTGTTTTAACCTGTTTTTTATTTATTTGATTTCTTGTCTGTTTCCTCCTCTAGACTATGATATCCTTGTGGCAGGGGCCGTTGTATTCATCTTTGTCTCCTCAGCATCTAGCAAAATGTCTGACATATGGCAGGTGCGTAAAAAATGTTCACTAGATGAATGAACAGTGTAGAGTTATCAATCCATTATGTTCCAGTCTAACCATTTGTAAGAAAAATATTTTTTTCTAACAAGTGTGAAGACAACATAATCGTCATCTAATTTGATGAGCAATCATTAAGATACAAGTCATGGACTATTTGCTGATTTAGCACATGGTCTACAAATAGTACAGTACCATTTTAAAGCTTTGATTCAATAGACTTAACTGTACCTCGATATTATGAATATCATTTATGTTAAAGATGGGGACTCCACACACTAAGTCTTCAAATTGTTCTTGATAATTAGATACGAAGAAAGAAATAATATGCACATATATGTCTTATTTATTTATTTATTTTTACTTCAGAATGTTACAGGGGTACAAATGTTTTGGTTACATGGACTGTTTTGTTCTACTTGAGTCAAAGTTGTAAGTGTGCCCATTACCCAGATAGTGTACATTGTATCTGCTCAGTTAGTTCCAATTTAATAGTGAGTGCATGCGGTGTTATTTTTCCATTCTTGCAATACTTTACTTAGGAGAATAGTCTCCAGTTTCATCCAGATTGTTGCAAAAGGTATTAATTCATTTTTTGTGGCTGAGCAGTACTCCCTGATATACATATACCACATTTTATTAATACACTCATGAATTAATAGGCACTTGGGTTGATTCCACATCTTTGCAATTGTGAATTGTGCTATAATAAACATTTGAGTGCAAGTTTCTTTTTGATAAAATGACTTTTTTCCCCTTTTGTAAATACCCAGTGGTGGAATTGTTGGATCAAATGGTAGGTCTGCTTTTAGTTCTTTGAGGAATCTCCATACTATTTTCCACAGAGGTTGCACTAGTTTGCAGTCCCACCAACAGCATATAAGTGTTCTTTTCTCTCTGCATCCATACCAGCATCTATTGTTTTGGGACTTTATGATAAAAAACATTCTCACTGGGATTAGGTGATATCTCATTGTGGTTTTGATTTGCATTTCTCTGATGATTAGTGACATTGAGTATTTCTTCATATGTTTATTGGCCATTTGTCTATCTTCTTTTGAAAAGCTTCTGTTCATGTCTTTTGCCCACTTTTTAATGGGGTTGTTTGATTTTTTCTTGCTGATTTGCTTGAGTTCTTTTTATATTCTAATTATTAGCCCTTTATGAGAGGTACAGCATGTGAATATTTTCTGCCATTCTGTAGGTTGTCTATTTGTTGATTGTTTCCTTGGCTGTGCAGAATTTCAATATCTGGATTTTGAAATTCAGAGCAGAGGGGTGGAGTGTCATTTTATATTGAGAATGGAAAGTCAGGAGTCTTGCGACACGTGATGTGGTTGCTTCCATGGAGTATTTTCAGACCAATAGGAGTTTGCGAAGAACTTTTATGGACAGTATAAATATTTTGAGCTGTAGGCATCATTACCAGCTGACATTTTCTTTCCTCAGGACCAGCTGTTCGGGAGCATCCCGGACTAGAGCCAGGCACATTTGAGACTTGGATCTGACGAGAGACTGCTGCAGATTCTTCTGCAGCAATGTCGGTGTTAGAAGAAAGCCGACCATTTGCTCAGCAGTTATCCAATGTCTACTTTACAATACTTTCACTTTTCTGTTTTAAACTTTTTGTGAAAATCAGCCTTGCCATCCTCAGTCACTTCTACATTGTGAAAGGCAACCGCAAGGAAGCGGCAAGGATAGCAGCTGAATTTTATGGAGTAACCCAAGGACAAGGTATGTTTGTGATAATCCTCTCTTGTTTCAAGTTGAGTTTAACTATCACTTGATCCATGCTGCAAGAGAAAGGTCACATGTTTTCTTTATGCATTGCTTCAAAGTGAATATTTTGTAAATTTTTGTTAAGGAAAATACTTGTAACTCACTTGATGGCTTTATGAAAAAGAAAATTATTTTTTTGTGTAAATGTTTGGGTTAAAATCAAGATATCATTGCAAAACAGATTAATGGAAACATACTATTAAATATGTATATATTTTCTATTAAGAAACATTTAAAAAAGTTAACCATTTGATTTGCCAAATCATAATGTTAGAGATTAGTTTCAGAAGTAACTGACAGCACTTTAATTATCCTTTAACATGTCCTTGGATTATGTGATTTTAAATCAAATGTTTAGTTACAGATAAAAAAATACTTGTTATTAAAAAAAGAAGATTTCAAGATTTTGTTTCTCACAACTGTATTTTAATGAGATTGGCCATTTAATTCTAAAATAAAGCACAAAAAATGAATATTTATGGCATGTGTTTTCCTGATGGAATTATTGCTTTGCTCAGTTTATGAGAAATTGATTATAAGAAGATAGGAACATGATTAACAAATTTTATATGTGTGCAGCCAAGTGTATCTGTGTTCCTTAGGAGAAACTGGAGAGAAACCAAATGAGAAACAGTAATTATAATCGTAGACTTTAAAGGTTGTAAAACCACTTACATTCTATTGGACCAATATTGTGTACTATAAAAACGATTCATATAGTTTTAGATTATTGTCTATCTTATAGTCTTAGACTATTATCTATAGTCTATAGGTTCGTTTCTGATTTGGAAATCAGCAGGTACTCATAAACATTTTACAGTCTAAATACCTTTAACACAAATTAGCAGAATCAAAATTTATTGTCACACAATTAAAGAACATAAATTTTGTAAAGAGATCACTTACAGTAGAAAACTTGCCTTCTTAAAATCTATTTTTCTACACTTTTTGGCCTGTAACATCATTCATTTTAAAATCTAGATTATTCTATCAATAATGAAAAGTTGAGTGAAGGTGGAGAGTCTTTTTTAGTGTGTGAGGTAGATAATGAGTACGTTTTTCCTGAGGAAGATTGCTCTTGTGCCAAGTGAGGGATTTATGCACTCACTCAAAATGAGGAAAATTTATATACTCATATCAAACTCTCACAGGGAAGATGAAATCCCGAGGAAATAGGTGGTATTCAACCCTTTACCTACCAGCTCTGCTTCAGAACAGGTATAACTGTATTTAAATGTGACATACACACTATGCGATCCAACCATAAATAAACAATTTAGTTGGTAAATGGAATATTTGTGTACAAAATGGGAAACATAGAAAACTAAATTTTGAACAAAAGTTATATGTCTAGACATAAGGCTAAACAGTTTATATGATCATAAAGTGCTAAAATTTATCCTCACAGGCTGCCTATAGCTCATTCCTTCATAATCAAATCTTGTCTATGTATTATGAAAATTGTCTTATATTAAAACATGAAATATTGGCTAAAAAGAAGAAACCTTTTTTTGTGGGTTGACAAGGGTTTCAGAGAAAGGTATGGAAGCTCCTTTTTGTACATATTTACAAATAAAAACAAACTCCTGTCCCTCTGTAGACTGATCTTAGTGTGCTTATGCTGGGAAATCATGAGTGTATATGTAATGGCTTCCCTGTTGCCCTGATTTTATGATTCTATCTTAAGATATATTAGAACTTTAGGATTTTGTTTCAAGAAGGAAAGAAAGATAGAACAAAATCAATACTCACTAATAGAAAATACTTTTCCTGGAAACATAAACTGTGAACAAAGTTTTAAAAAACTTTGTTTTATGTTGTTTCTAATGTTAGATCTATTTAACAAAATGCTCACTTCCAGTATCATGCATTTATCTACATATTAAACAATAGAATATATTATCATAATTTTTATTCAATGTAAGCATAATTAGTCTCTGATTTTATTTTAACATTAGGAGAAAAAATCAGGTAACTTAAAAAAACTTTTTCTTAATCTCCTTCTAAAAGTTAATTCTTCCTTGTCCACAAAATTATTACGTTCTCCATTTTAACACAGCTTTTTCTTTTATTTACTAACATTAAATTATTTTTATCTTGTTTGTATCTTTATAATTAACTATTCGGGCTTAATTATCTTTGTTTAATCCAGCAATTTTCTCCTTCCTGGGAAAGATTATCACCTTCATTCTACTTTGAATTAGGTTTCTCATTCCTACTTTCAAGGCTTAGCCAAATTGCTCCCCAACATTTCTGATACAGAGTTGCCAAATTCCATGAAATAAGAGACGACGTGTGTATCTTTGTGTCTTTCATAAACAGAAGACCCTGTTGACAACATTGGATGTCTTCCCCATGAGCAGTAGTACTTTGGTATGAAATAAGAGAAACTGTTAATTTTCCGAGATACTATTGCAAATCAGCTCATTGTATTAAACAAATGTAGGGTGTTTTTTTAAAGCACTTTCCAATCAGGCTTGAGACCAGAGTATGATTACAAACCAGAATGTTGAAAAGCTAAATGGTATCTAAAATAGCTTAAAATATTTCCTTCTTGGTGCATTTACTATTTACTATTAAACTTTACAAATCTGTCCTTTCATCTCTGAAGACTTTTATCAATCCCACTATCAAATTTAAGGGGACCTGTTATTTGCTAAGCTTTTCTACATAACTACCTCCTGTATCGTTCTTGCTGCTAAATGTCCCAATTACAGTCTCTGTATATCAGAGATCTAGTCTATTTTTGAAGCTAGCACTATGCTTTGAGACTGATTGTGAGACTAACAGGAGTTGAAAGGTGTTTTCAACTGTAATATTAAACAGAGCAGAGAGTGAGTGAGGTTACGGAGGAATACGCTAATGTGGAATCATTCCCAAGGGCTAGAAGAGCCCTCAACTACTCGTATCCCGAGGACACTTCCAGAGGCAACTCCTCTCTTCCGTTACAGTCAATGCTTTTCAAGTTCTCAGACTCTGGAGAAGTTTAGCAGTTTTACCTGCAAGTGGACAGGGCCAATTCTAAGCACCTATGTTTTTGAGCACCTTTGATATCAAGACACTGAAGATGCAGGGTACATAAAAGACAAACTGTATTGTTCTCATCTTTAAATAGTTTATGTTCTAATTGCAGAGAGACGATATTTTCATATAATAATCACTTTCCAAAATACTAAATGCCAAATGGATCCAAAGAATGAAAGGATCCTTTTCAGATTTGGACTTTCAGAGATGTCTTCACAGGGAAGGCCACTCCCGAGTTGACCTCGGGATGAGGGATGAGCAGAGGCGTGCATTTGTGGGTACACATGGAATATCAGGAGGTAGTAGATTTGACTGGAGTGGAAAGTTCATGCAGTAGAAAAATAATAATAAATTGGGCCCAGATATAAAGAATTTGAATGGTAGGCTAAACAATTCTGACTTGACTTTGAAAGCAATAAGAGTCACTGAAAGTTCTGGTATAAGTGAAGGTGGGAAAAATAAGAAAGGATGTGCATGAAATCATATTTTGAAGTTGGACAATGGGATGTGTTTGAAGCAGGTTGACTGGTTCGGACCTTTCCATAAGGAGATAAGGACCTAGACTGTGTCAGTGGTGAAAGAGAGAAGGAAGAAAGAACGCATCTGATAATGCCGCAAGCACAGCACTGGTGCAGAGAGCAGATGTTACCTTGGAGAAACCGAGTGTCTCCCAGGGTTAGATAATAACATGCCAGTCAGAAAAGGGGGCAATTAGCCACACAGGCCAAGTCTGCAGCTCCCAGCCAAGGCCACACCTTGGCGGTGGACCCTCAGCGGTGTGGCGCAGCTGGTGGGTCACCTGCCTGTCTCTACTGTGAAATATCAAGGTACATCAGGAAGCAGTAGAACTAGAATCTGAATTCTAGTCTTGCATTTGACTTATTTAGTATGTTCTCTGTTTCACTTTATTTTTAATCACTGAGTAGCCTTCTGATTACGATTTACTCCCCATCTAGACTTGCCCACAAAAACAGAATGTGCTGGCTTCCCTCAAGAGTATATTATTAGTACATCGAACATTTATAGTTCTTATTTTAAATGAATACATTTGCATTTTCATATCAATCTTCAAAATTCTTTGCTCTTTGAGCTGTAAGTCCATTTCTGAGATGTGAATTTGCTCCAGTTTTGCTGATACATCAGGTTTCTGAGCCCACAAGGCCATGGACCAAATTTTGGATGGTGGAAGATTTATCAAGCTAGAGTGTCTCTGTGAAGCAGCTTGAGAAACAGTCCAGTGACACTTGTGTGAGGTTGACCTAGTCAGGTGTTCCTTTCATGGCTGAGACTTTATGTAGAATACAGAATGTATGTAGAACCATTGGATAGAATATCTGTGCTTTCATAAGTTTTATTTTAGGGTTGACATTAAGCATGCAATTAATTTTTGTTAAATATGTGGTTGACACTTACACATAGGACGTAGTGTAAACATGCCATCTCAGGTTGAATGGCAAAAGAATTTGTCATTTTTGGAGAACAACCTGCATAGGAAAAGCAGCTAGAATTTGATATAACATCTTTTTTCTTACCATTAGTAAAATCCATTGTAGGTTTAAAACCAAATTTAGGGATTTGACTTTATAGCAGATGCCAACAATTGCAGCAAGAATATTCATTATACCTTTTTCTGAGGGGCAATTTGTTCCCTGTGGGTTTTGGTGCTGCTGTGCAAACCTATACATGAGATTAGCGATCTTTGCAACATTTCTCAGCATCACAACAACGAAAAATTTCAGGAGGCAAATCTGCAGGATGACTTCTTTAATGTTTTTTATTACATAAATGTATAAAAATATGCTACAGATGTGAGAGTTTTTGGACACATTTTTCTATCCTTAGGTGGAACAACTCTATGTAAGAATAACTGAAATCAATAGAGCTGGTCTTGCCTGACAAAATATAACATGATACTCAAAGGTGCTACTAAAAATTTTTTTAAAAAGAGGTTTTAATTTTGTCCAAGGTCTCCTATTTTTCAGAAATGCCAGAGCACGTTTTTGAAAGAAATAATTATAACCCTGTAAATTAAAAACGGAATCTGGGAACAAAGTTCCAAGTTTAGAAATGACTTTGTCAAATATTTATGTATTAATACCTTTCTTTTTCCTCTGTATCTTAGCTCATTTTGTGTTGCTATAAAGACATACCTGAGGCTGGGTAATTTGTGAGGATAAAAAGGTTTATTTAGCTCATGATCCTGGTGGCTGTTGATGGCCTCAGGCTGTTTCCATTTGTGGTAGAAGGCAGAAGGGGAGCTGAGATCACTGGTGAGACAGGAAGTGAGAGAGAGAGAGAGAGAGAGGGAGAGAGAGAGACAGAGGTGGGGGCAGGTGCCAGGCTCTTTTTAACAACCAGATCTCTCAGGAACTAACAAAGTGAGAACTCACTCACCCCGAGGGAGGCGGAGGAAGGGCATTAATCCCTTCAGGAGGCATCTGTTCCCATGACCCAAACATCTCCCATTAGGCGCCACCTCTATCTTTGGGGATCAGATTTCAACATGCGGTTTGGAGGGGACACATATCCAAACCATAGCAGTCCATATTTGGAGAAATATGTAAAATTTCGGAGTTAACTTGACACAGCTTGACATTTTGGAGTTAAAGACCTTGATAGCTTAGAAGGAATCACTTTTCCTAGAAATCTTCTTCTTACACCTTTTCATTCCTCTCTTCCTTCCTTTAGTCATTCAATTACTTGCTCATTTATTACTTCCAATATGTTATACTTACCCAATGTTTATTTATGTATCTCCTAGGTCAAAGGCACTGTGCTAGGCATTAAGGATAAAATATACAAACTAACCACTGTCTTTTTCCTAAAGGTCTACACAGTTTAGAGGAAGACAGATGGATGAGCAAGTAATTAAAAAATGTGGCAGATGCTATTTTTACAAGGTTCCAGAAAGTGCTATGCAAGTACAAAGGAAAGAGTATAGAGCTAAGAATAGTTCTACCTAGGATATGTCAGTTAAATAAAAGCTGTACTAACAATATACGTGTTCTCTCCCACAACTGTGCATGTATCCTTGTTCATAATGCTTACACACTTCCCAATTCCTTACTAACCTTCTCCCTTCTCAACTTATTTCTAACTCACATATCTTTTACCTAAAGCTCACAGTATTGTCATTAAAATAATTTATTTTCAGGAAAGAAATAAATTTTCCCATAGCTTATCTACTAAGCTTTGTGAAAAATGAGAAATGTTTTGGTGAAAAAAATTCAAAATAGATTTTGTGTATTTTGATAGGCGACACTGATATAGTCAACTCTTTTAAATTTTTTATGTAATAAGGATAATGAAAGAATGAAAACTAGGTCTTAGCTTCCTACTTCCAATTTACTCTTTTAGAAGATGGTAAATTATTAAAATAAGTTTTTTTCTTATTGACACAACTGATACAGTTTTGAATTTAACTCAGTCTGATAAATACTTGGATACACTATTCCTGGCACAATGTTGTGTGCTGCATGCACATATACTAATGTGTGCATACATATTAGTTGTATCTAATATAATATATGAAAATACATAATATATATTATGTATATATTATGTACATAATTTATTATATATGTTATATATTGTATATATTCACCACATATGACATGTGACTTGCTTTTTACTAAGAAGAGAAAACTTGGATGGGGACACAACGCTTGCACATGTAAAACACTGAACAGCAAGTAAAAAAGTCTTAAGGTGCTAAATTGAAAACAGTCAAGTTTTGCAATTGATGTTCTCTTAGACATCAGGAGGGGAAGAAATTCAGGCCAGTTGAGAGGCTGAGTAGGCTCTTCATGGGGAAGGCCGAACCTCGGACAGAAACTCAAAGGCAGAATATATTTGCTTATGTAGAAGGAAAGATGAAACCAAGCTGAATATAAAGAAAAGGAGAGGAAAAGTTGAGAATGTGGAACCAAACAAGCCTGGATTCATCTGAAACAAAGGCTCAAGTACTAATATTAAAGATAAAGATACATAGTTGAGTGGTTGGTGCCAATGGGGAGGGAAAAAAAAAGACACATCTCAAAATACACATCCCAGAGTAAACAGTTCTTTCAAGAGCTTTTTAATTCCTTTGCAGGATTCAGCATATGAATAAGAGTCACTAGCTAATTATGGAAATAATTACCACCATAAGTCTTTTACAGAATCCTTGGTGTAACGATTTCATATGTCATTGTGTGTATTTCATGGACTGCCTCTCAGAGAAGATGGGATACCTCCTTGGCATTTGCTCTGAGCACATCCTTAGAGTGGTTTCATGGCGATTCCGTGAGTCCCTGCAACAGTTTTAGCACATTAAGCTCATTTTCTAAACTGGAGAGTACAGAAGAAAGACTATTCCCAGTGACAAACAAACCATGTCATTGAAAGCAGGTGGAGCATTTGGAAGGCCTTTGCTCGGAAGCCACCCTCAAAGAGTTACTGGGGTGGGGGTGGGGCAGAGAGAAAGAAAGCGTCTGCTTCCAGGCTGGGTAGAATTTTGGCATTTCTTCCTTACCAGCTGCGTAGGGAACAAGCCATTTATTCTTTCCAGCTTTTTCTCAGCAACAAGACAAAGCAGACCATTGGTTTTCAGACTGGAAATGCCTGAAGAATATCAGGTCAGGGAAGGAGAAGCTTCAGGAGTCTCATAAATTGTTAAATTGTTAGTACTGAAAGAATCTTCCAAGTGGTCTGTGATTAAACCAGTCCACTCTGAAATTTAGGTGAAAGGCAAACATACACTAGAATGACTTTTTTCTCAATTCTCTAATTCCCCATTGGTTACCATGGGGCAGGATTTTTAAAATTTGCCTTCTGAGTAGATTTAAGATTTTTCCATACGGGCCTCGGGGCCTCGAGGTTAGGGTTGAGTGAGGGGACAGGGCTCTCCTTGAGCAGAGCGACTCTACTTTCGTGATTCTTCGTAAGTTGGGCTTTAAAAGAAACCTTTCTTCAAAGAAGCAAATAAAAAAATATTTAAAAATAAACTGCTCCAGTTTATTTAAAATATGATTTGTTACACGTATCTTCATAGAACCTAACCATCCTACAATATGAGTCATAACTGAATATCCTTTCAAAATTCTTTCCTAGGAATTAGAAGAGCAGCAAACATTTGGGGCCCGGCAGGAATGTGTATAACTATGTGAAATAGCACGAAGGCATCCTCTCCCCATCCGGGCAGCTAAAATTTCCATGTCACCATTACCTACTGAGCAAAATAGAAGCTTTCAGAAATACATATACTCACTCTTTCCAGAAGGCTTATAGTCTTAAACTGCGGGCAGAGTACAAACAAACTGAAATTTAACTCCAAAATGCCATTCGTGTTTTTAAATAGAAGCACTGGCTCCTCTCAACTGGCAAGTGCGCAGCTTGATTTAAACGAACACTGACAATGATCAAATTAAAGGCCCATCCGTTGAAATCTGCTCTTTTACCATCATAACCCTGCAAAGTGCCATGTTAGTAAATTGAATCAGGTGAGGCTGGCAAAGTGAGAAAGGAAGCCGCCCTTCTTCCAAAGAGGTCTCAACACGCTACAATGGCAGTTAAATAATAACCGCGGAAGCCACGCTGACTTCCTGAGTGAGTCAACTCCTCAATAACAATCAAACATATCTTTGATTAACTACTGAGGAGATTCGTGAGCACTTATGTTTGCCAAACTCTACCTCACTCAATAGAGAAATGACGACTTCTATCATCCATCGAGTGAAAGTAGTAAGTCATGTTTAGAATGAAATGATGCACCAAATGAATTGTTGAATTTTGGAAGCTTTGCGCCTTAGCCCCTTTTGAACTGTGATCCAGAATAGTGAATTTGAAAAAGGAAAAAGCGCTAGTTCCTTTGGCGTTCACACACACAGATGACAGCTCTGCTGGGTCTGAGAAAGAATAAATACTTCTTCAGAGTAACTCTCCAAGAATTAAAAGAAAAGGAGCTAAAGAAAAATCTGAGCACATCTCTTTTTCTCTCTCCCACTTTCTGTAGTTATGATGAAATGCCCATAGAGTAAGATACAGCGTAGGAGTTTTACAGCTAATTACCATTACTCTAAGAAACCAACAGAACAAGACTAGCTTGGGTTGGAGAGAAAATCTCCTGTATAATGAATGCTGAGCCCTAAAACAATACTTGCATATCTAATTGGTATGATACTCCAAGGAGGGGAAAGAAAGGGAAATCCGTTTAAGTAAGCTCAGTATTTAGGGTCTACTGGAACTGAGAATATTTTCTTAAAAAGAAATTTTTATTTATGAAAGTTAATTGAATTCAATGATTGAGATTTTTATAATATTTAAAGCTTAATTTTAAAAAGTACACACAAACGACCACAAACCTGGTTCTGTAGCATTATAATGAATATTTTATTGTCTTATTACTTTTGAAAGACAATGTATTTAAGTAAAAGGGACAAAAATTATATAGCTTGTAATTAAACTAAAGCTCATGAAGTGAACTTGTGATTCAAGCCAAATACCTGAACAGAGACTGAATTGGAACAGGACTACCACGGAAGTAGATCTGTCAAAACTGCTGTTATTCTGGAAAAGAAAATTACAGTTTGTTAGACAAGAAGTCACTTGGTCCTTGAAATAACTGTCAACAGCATACGGGAAAAACAATGCCTTGGATATTGAAGAAAGTCAACAAATATTTGTAGAATGAATTTTAAAAAAACCTTAAGTAATGGAGGTTAACAAACACATTGCATATAGCATAATGATTTATCTGGACATAATTGTTCTGTCATGGTTCTAGTACTTTCTAGCTGTGATCTTAGGAAAGTTGCTTAACATCTGTAGACCCATTTCTTCATTGGTAAGATGGAGATATTGATACTCACTTCAGAGGATTAATGCAAATCTTACATGAGATATAATTTATTGCCTAAACCACTTACCGCAGTGTCTGGGACATGACTAACACTGTATAAATGTTAACTCTTTACATTATACTTTTCAAAAAATTCAAAAACAGCATAGAATTGCCCACAATTTGGTAACACAGAGAAGCATCAATAAGAAAAGACAGTGAAATTACAATAAATCAGTCGTGTTTGCCAAACAGTTGCAACAAACATATAATGATTCCAAGATGTGTCTCTTAAGCAGGTGTTGTATCTCAGCATCGTGTACACTGGGAAGGAGGATGGTTTCAGAACTTAAGTGGCTGGTTTTATTTACATGTCAACTTAACAATAATCAGTTGAAGCTCTGAAAGGTTTAGTAAGTCGTCAACTTTTTCAGGTAGTAGCTGGAAGAAGAAGAATTCCAACTCAGATCCCCCTCCCAGGTCTCTCCCACTGAGAAATCACAGCGTGGGTGGCAAAAGCAAGCCTCGCGTGCGTGGGGCATCCACGTGCTTTGTCTATTGGCCCTTTCCATATGGAAGGGAAGATATTAGAGAATTTTAGCTATTTAAAAAGTATATGTAATACAAAATTTGCCCAAAATAAGCAGTTCATTTTATGCCTTGAAGACTCAAGATATCCTTACTATCCAGAAACTCTCTCTGATTCAGGTCACAAAAGAAAGCAAGACTTTCTGAGCCGTTCCACAGGACTGAGGCAAAGCCATGCAGAGTTTGGCTCGTGCTGACCAGGACCTGGCTGGGAAAGAGCTAGGATTTTTGAAATTACTTGCAGAAATTTCTGCTATGATCTTACTCTGTCCAAGAAATTTTTCTTCACAGAAATTCTTTAGACAGAAATATATTCCTGGGCAAACTCGGCAAATAGTGGGTCACCACAGCTATACTGTATGGAAACCTAGGTTGTTCCGTAAGGACTCTGTGACGAATTTGTCACAGCGTGCTGCAATGGCCTGGCATGGCAAATTCCTGGTCACTCTTCTACAGTAGCGCGGTGGAAAGTGTCAAAGCTGCTTAACCTCCCCCACACCAAAGCAAAGCATATTAACGTCCTTTGCCAAACCAGCCTTCTTAAAAGCCTCTTGTCCTTTTCTTTTCTTTTCTCTCAATCGCTGGCAGCTGGAAAGGAAAGACAAAAAACAATGACACCATTAACAGTGAAGAGCTGAGTCAGCCAGTTCAGGGATTTGGCTTGTTTTCCTTTCTCTGCCCCTTTCTGTCAGCTGGTTTCTGCAGGAATGATCAAATTATAGGTTTTCGTCTACAAATATCTTCCAAAAAGGTTTTTTTTTTCTTATGGGAAAGAAGAAAAATAAACCATTTTAATAAGCAGATTATATCTAGAAATAAGGATGCCAAATTACTTCACAGAATCATTGAAAGACCTCAAACTCTGAACCATATTTTAAATTCTCTGGGGTCCTATGCACAGGTTTGCGAAGTATCCTTCCAAGAGCTATGGCTTCCAGGAACATCTGCTCCTTCATCAGGCTGATGCGAAGGCTCTCTGAAGGTGACAAAGCCTCTATTCAGAAAATAATAAATCTCTTCATTATGAGACCATTAAACTATCAATATCACAACTGGGAACAGAGGGATGATGGAAACAGCAGGGGAATTAGTGCCGTCAGCTGCAAGGTCCGAGAGGCTGGCTTTCTCCTTCCCTTTGTGTGGGTATGTGTGAACCTCAGCCACCAGTCAGAAATGAGGTCTGCTCCTGAAAGCGTGGCAGGAATATGGTGAAGGACAAAGAACTTTCTCAAAATGGAATGTCTTATGGTGACTTCACAGACTTGAGAATAGCATTTTTGAGTAACACAGTGGCATATGACAACCCCTGGAATTTTTAGAATGTAGCTCACTCTTGCCTAGTCTTTAAGAAACTCTTAAGGAATCATGCTGATGATGCCATACTGGCCATTTGTCTCTAAATGATAGAAATCTGGTTCTGTGTGATAATATCGGAACAGTACTATTCTAACAGGATTACTATTTTTCAAAATAACTAAATCCTAGTTGCTTTAAAAAACTATGTTTTAAAACTTGATGAAATACCAATTAAATTTCTATACCAGGACATGTGCCCAGTTGTGCTTTGTAAGTTGTGTATAAAACAACTTTTAGTAAGTTACTGAATTTTTGTCATATTATATAAATTTGTTACTTAAAGGAATCCCTTTGGAAAAAAATCTATTTTATAAATATACATTTTTCATCAACTACATTTTCTTAAATTGAGGTACATCTATGAGTTGTTGTAATATTTACTGGAGGCCAATAAATATTACATGGTTAATATTATGGACAAAAGATGAGAAATGGAAAAAATGTAGGCATCCTCTTCAATATAAAGTGAATCCCTTGTTTCTTGAATTCCCTGTAACTGGACTTAACAGATGTAGTTAGCCCATCTCTTTTAACATTTTCTGTTCCCTGGCTTTGACCTGACACGTTTTACCTCATACTCTCTTATGATGATAAATTATATTTTTATTGTAATTCATGAACTCTTTTTCACACATGCTATCTCTTTTCATCTTCATAACTGACATCTACGTAGGGAAATGCTATTATGCTGCTTTTGCAGAGAAGGAAACTGAGGGTTAAAAATGCAGAGGTGTTACTTACTCAAGGTGACCTATTTACTTAGAGAAAAGTAAAAACATGAGCCCTGATCTCTGACATTGCTTCTGACACCCCTCATTCTTATCACGTGTGGGATTTTGTTTCTTCATCTTCTGTTAGGAAACAGGCAGTGGTCTTTGTCCAGGGCTAACATCTGTGTCAGGTTGCAGTCTGTCTTTCAGGGTCTTTGAAACCGTCCTAGCAGGACACCGAATGTCCTAATACCCTCCGTGCAGCTTTCTCCGCGTCCTCATGGCCGCCTACACAAATTCAGTACTGCCTATACCGCCAAGTCAGCATCGCTGCTAGCCTGGAAGCCTCACAAAACAGGGATTTGTTTCATCCTCAGGACTTAGAAAATGGCAGGAACTTAATAAATATTCAAAGAGGGAAGATACAGAGGAAGAAGGAAAAGAGGAAGGGAGAAAGTGAGGAGATTCAGACTTAAGTAAGTGGGATTTATTATCATCACCACTTTCGATACAGGGAGCTGCCTGTTCTCCTTGCGCCTGAACCCTGTGGGATGCACATACACTGAACGGGTGTTAACGGATGGCGACTCTGGGAGTGAATTCTCAAAGAGCAAATGAAGACAGAAAGTCAACGCTGTCCAAAGGTTGAAAGGTTCACTCTATAAGTAATGCCTTCCACTCCTTTTTCTTAATCAGCCTGACTGACCCTCTTCCCAACTTCTTTTAGCCTCATGAAGTAGGCATTGGCCTTCCGCACCCCAAATAAAAAAAACCTTTTATACGTTTCTTTTTAACTAGAATCAGTTAATGGCCGTTAATGTATTCCAGTATCTTCTCCATGTCTTATGAACTCGAACGTTGCTTTTCTTTCAGTAAGGAACGCTGCTCATTCACCTTTCCATTTTCCATTTTAAGTGAATATATATTTATTCCTAATATTTGAAGCTTTCGGAGCCACTCTTCATATTACTAAAGGTTGTTTCTTTGTACATTTAAGATCAAATGCTCAAGATAGTCCTTCAAAGGGTGGATAGCCAACAGAAAGCACCACAAACACCGGATCTGGGAACTATGACAGGGTGATTGCTCTCTTTTTTCGAATGTAGATCAGAAAATTATCAGGTGTTAGAAGGAGTTACAAGAAGGGATGTGGCTAAAATAAAACTGACAATCGGCACCTACTGAAAACAATACCTCCGGACTTTAGTTCTTCACCCGTCCAGACGCTCTGTACGGTATGCCTGTGACCCAAGTCCTTTGGTGTCTGCTTTAGTTACTAGTGGTATGAATGATTAAAGCAAACACACAAAAAACAGAAATCTTCCTTTTGCTATGCACACAGCCGGCTTATTCATACGTAGGCAGCCAGAAGATTCCAAAGGGAGGAATGCTCTGTCTCCAGTGTTAGGTCTCTTTTCCTGTCGTCAGTGTAACCCAAGGAAGAGAGAAAGCAGCAGCCCCCACATCGGGTTAGGCCCCTGTTTGGGGATACTCGGGAAAAGGCCGAGTGCCTCGGGGCACCTGGAGCTGCTGTGTCATGTGGATGTGATGCCACCGCTGGTGTCAGATTGGATTTGAGGCCAGCACACCTGAGCTGCTGACTTTCTATGCCTTCTGCTCTTCAGGTGAACCTCTGCAAATGCGTCCAGTCGTCATGAAGACGATCAACATAAAACACCCTAACTGCTGTCGGTGCCTAAACCTCCCGTGAGCACATGGTTTGTGGTGACAAAACTGTTCGTGGCCAGAGCCATGGCAGAAGGATTATGTGTAAAATTGTTCTTCCGTTAAGTCCTTGTCCGTGGTGCAGATCAGATTTTCTCCCCAGCAGCTGTTGTCCTCAGACTAGAGAACACAGGTTGCTGATTTCATTCCTTTTACGGGTTTGTGACTCTTTTAAAATTTCAAGCTGGCAGTTGGTAGATAGAACCATGTGTGAACTCAGCGGGTGAAGAGAATGAAAAGACCAGGGAAGCGTCATTTTTGAGAGCACCCAGATCTCACTTACGTGCCAGGGGCTGTTAACAATGTTGTAAACTCACTTAATCTTCACAAAAGCCTTATGAAGTAGGTGTTTTTGATTATTAGATCTGTTTCCGCCTTCCTCATTTTATATTCCTTGGTTTAGATTTGTTTGCTACAGTGTCAGGTCGCAATACAGTGCTTTGGAAAGAGCGCAAGCAGGAAGCAGACAGTCTTCGTCCCAGTCTTGCTTTGCTGGGAGCCCTGGGGGTGACTGTGAGGATACCGCCCCCCTTCTCTCAACCTCAGTGTCTTTATTTGCAAAATGAAGGAGTTAGACAGGATCAGTGGCTTTTGAATCTTTTTAGAAAAACCATTTACCCTTTCTTTTGTGATGATCTGGAAGCCCGATTTGCAAAGCTGATGGAGTGGAAGCTGCCCTGTTTGAAGACAGCCCCACATCCTGCTAGCACACTCTGAGCTCGCTCTATTGAACTCACAGGGCTCTTTGAAGCCATTTGTAAATCACTGAAGTAGATGGTATCTAAATCCACTTTTAGCTCTGAAATGCTACGATTCTTTCACATTATTTTGACTTTTAGTGAATCATTTTTCTGCCAGAGAAGCTTTTAGCACAGAGAACCCCGGTTATCTCTTGTGAATTTATTGTCCCCATGACCTCAGCCACCCTATTCCAGAACACGGAGAGTGTGCTTGACTCCACTCCTCAGAACAACTGCTGTGAGTCACCAAATAATGTGTAATGACTATTATTTTAGGACTTCCTGTGGTCCTGCAGACCATACTCACTTCCTTTCACAGACCACCCCAAGGTCACTGGAAGCACATCGCCGTCCACTGCGCGCCCACCCCCTCTGGAGTTTGCTTCCACGTGCACATTTTCTCATCCTCTCCACCACACGCACTTTGAAAACGAAGAGAAAGTCCCTAGGTCATCTTGGGTGCTCTGTTTGTTCCATGCAGGTGCACAGTTCCTCCTCAGCACAAAAGGGAGAAGAACGAGTCTCTTACTGACCTCATTGTAGAGCAGATATTCAGCAGATCGGGCAATCAGGGTACAAGGGAGTCCCAATAGTGATGCAGTTTGGAATAAAGGATGTCGGGGTAAGAAGAGCCAAGTGCTTTCTCACCTCTTCTCTTATCAGGGTGTTATGTTTTCTGTTAACGTTCTCCTCTATTTTAAAACCTTTTTGTCTGGGCTCTTTTTGTAATTTATATTTTCTTGATCATAAAATACACTACATCTGGAGAAAAACGGATGACTTTTTTTTATAGAGTTTAATAAAAGACTCTAAAACAGAAACCTGTACAACCACCATTTAAGTTAAGAAATGGAACATTCTAGAGCCCCAGAAACTTGCAGGTACCCCTTTTCAATCAAAGCACCGTCTCCCCATCCCACAAAGACAGGGTGACTGACTTTTATAGCAATCATTTGCTTGCTTTCATTATAGTTTTAGCTATTATGACTATGTCTCAAATTTAAATAGTTTCATTTAGCCTGTTTTTGAACTCTGTATAAATTGAATCATTCTGTACATTTTTTTTCAGGACTTACTTTTTACACTGAGCTATATGATAAAAAGACTTAATCTATTTGTATCTGGAGTTCGTTCATTTTCAATACTGTAAATTATTAATACATTCTGAATTTTGAGTAATTATGAATGATATTGCTGTAAACATACAATACAAATAAGTTTGTATAGCTCTAGGAGTAGAATTTCCAGGTTACAGAGCATGTATATATTCAGTTTTTTAGATAGTGCCACACTGTTTTCCAACACGGTCATGTCTATAGTGAAATCAGCAGTGTATGAGAATTCACATATTGTTGATATTCTAAATATTTGCTAATCTGGTAGGCATGTAGGAGTATCGTATGGTTTTTCATTTCCCTGACGAAAATGCCATAATGGTCATATGTTTATTGACCCTTTGTGTTTCTTCTTTGGTGATGTGCCTGTCAAATATCATGACTTCTATTCTATTGGGTCATCTGCCCTTTTTTCACTGGGTTTTAGAAGTTATCTATGTGTTATAAAATTAGTGAGAAAACGAAAACAATTAAAAGAACTACTTACAAATATCTTCTGTGGCCTGACTTTTCATTTTTTATGGTGAACAGAAGCTCTTAATTTAATAATGTCAAATTTACAAATCTTTTCCATTTTGATTAATACTTACCACGTCATTTATCTTAAAAATTATCCCATACTTCAAGGTAATGAAAGTATTTTCCTATATTCTCTTCTTAAAGATTTTCTTTTAAATTTGTCCTCTTGGTACTCATTTTTTAATGGTTTAAGTCCATTTTTCCCCAAGTGCATAACCAATTATGTTCACACTATTTATTGGAAAGTCAGTTATACTAATAGATTCTGTAATCTGTAGTCACTACAGTGTCCACTCTGCATGTATCTGGTTTCTACTCATGCACAGGTCTGTTTAAGGGCTCTCTTACCAATTACATTTCTCTGAACCCCACCACACTATCCTGGTTTCTATAGCTTTAGAATATGTCTTCATACCAGACAGAATAAGCTCTCCAAGATTGTTCTATTTTTTTCAGTAATTGTGGCTATTCTTGGCAATTTGAAATTTCATATATAAATTTCAGAAGCAATTTCTATGGTTCATAAAACACTTGTTGGGTTATTTGTTGGAATTTGCTTGAATATCTCTCAATAATATTTTAATATTATCATGCCCTAAGAGACCTTACATATATTTGTTAAATTTATTCATAGGTAAAAAATTGTTTTATGCTACCATAAATAGTATCTTAATAGATTTTAAAAATTTATTTAAATTTCAACCTGTTTATTGGGGACATAGAGAAATACAATTAATTTTTGTATATTAATTTTATACACAGAAACTTTGTTAAACTCCCTTATTAATTCTAATAGAAATCTGTTTTCTTCCTTCAGCATTTTCTTGGTCTTCTTTGACATGATGGACTGTTAGGCAGACAGAATTGAAAAATACTGTCGAGTTGTGCAACTATCCACAAATTCTACTTCAAACAGAAACATAGTGCACCATTGTCAGAAGCTGATAACAGACTGATGTATCCAACCCGATAAACTCTCGCCAATCAGCCTTGCGCAGTAGTGGCACCAGTGAGGCGGGGAAATTAGATCTAAATCATGAGGGTAGAAGCAGTCAATTTAGCCTTTATGGCTTAGTAATGTTCCAATTCTGCCGGTCAATCTGGGTGGATTATTTCGTTGAAACTTATGTTATTCTTTGGTATTTTAAATACATTCATTTTAAAAATAAAATAAAAATTAAAAAAAACCCAAAATGTACCTTTAAAAATAAAAGGATTTGCTCTGTAAAATTTGGATTCAGTCAAAAGGCCGCATTTAAGGACCTAGAAGGCCACAGGTTCCCCACCCTGCCCTTTACCACATGTAAGTAAGTTCCTTGCTATTTTTGCTTTTTTTTTCCCCAACAACTTTAGCACTTTTAGCTGTGTACATATCTGGGCTTCTGGTTTACTAAAGGAGAGTTTGCTTCTGCAAATACATTATTTTAAGCATTCCTCATATCATTAATGATGTAGTTCTAGTTCCTAACTCCTTCCATGGAGTTGAGAACTGTGTTACTTGTGGTGGGTTTGTGCTGTGCCCACTTAGTTATCTTGCAACTGTCTCCCTCTTCTGTGTTGTTCTGAGTGGGGATTGGCCAGAAGAAAAATTAGTATAAGATTTGGATGGCAGAATGAACAAGCTGTCATTGCTATACTCTAAAGTCTGGTGTAGGACATTAGGTGCTATTGCTGCTTGCATATGTCACTGGTCATTTAGCAACATCCAAATGTGCAGCTGGACCTACTCCAACCAGATATCTATTTGACTTCTTTGAGTCCCAGACCAGGTATACATGCAGTTCTGTGGTAAAGGACACAGCGTCTCCTCTGGTCACCTACATCACTGAGGATGGAGACAGACACGTTCCCGGTTTTTCCCACAGGGTCTAGTTCATCTTTGCTCTCCCCAGACTCCTTCACATTCCGCTCTTACTGCCAACTGCCAGCCAAGGAGCCTACGGCGACTGCAAGCCCAACATCATATGCAAAGACAGTAGGCTTATAGAGACCTCTCAATCAGCTCCTGCAAATGTAGAAGGTAAAATTGGTATAACAAATCCCTTATTCTATAACATTCAGTGTGATGGAACCTTAACTGATACATTACCAATACATGAAATGTCACTGCAAGAAAGGAAAATTATAGGCAAATCTCATAAAACATGAATACAGTTGCAAAGATCTTAAAATATCAGCAAACCAAATTCAGCATGAGGAAACAGCTTTCTAAGAAATCTATCATGACAGATTTTCCTATATTTAATAACATCATGGCCCATAAATTGAGCAGAAAGTTTATATTCTATTAGGGGATACAACCTTGCTTTGGCAGAAGACCACAATCAAACTGTGAAAGTTAGCTGGGGATTGTTTTCAAGCAAATCCCAGACATGGTCCTAATCAGTAGAGAGAGAATGGATCAGACGATGGCTGGAAGGAATGTGAGAACAGTAACTATTACAATTTTTCTCCTAGCTTGGCCTGACCCTTTGGCTCAAGAGTGATGGTATTGGAAATAAATGAATATGGACGTAGTCAAGGGAAATTTAGGGGGGAAATGTGACAGGAGGAAGTAATGGATTGCAGTGCATATTTTAGCAACATTTGAAAGTCCTGTGGCAATGACAATTAAATGCATCAAGATATTTTCAGATTAAGACATTATAGTGCACTATTATATGTTTAAGAAGTTACCAGCTCTGTATCTATTAATTAAAAATTTATCTGGGGAAAGAGTCAGCTAAAAGTATTTCGTTCTACCCAGCAAACCCGCACATAGAAACTGCCATCTGGTTTCACTGCCAACTGGCGAGAACTTTCCGATCCCAGGGAGTGGTAGAGGATATTCGAGAGATCTGTGCTTCCCGAGTAAGGTTGCTTTAAATTACATCAGAGTCTGTGGCTTCTTCCTGATCCTTTATTCTTTAATTTCATCATTTATAATAATATCAATACTTTCTCTCTCTAAATTGTTTGACTTTTACATGAAAATAGCTAGCTCGTTATACCATATTACATCAAACACCATCTATTTCTTTGCAGCCGGTACGCTAACCCTTGACACAGGCTTGATACATTTTTTTAGTTCATGGCTCTTTGAAGTCTCTGTTTTTGTTTGTTTATTTGCTTTTGTTTGGTTGGTTTCTTATTTGTTTTGTTTTATTTTACTTACAAATGGGGAAACTTAAATCTAGTATGCCAAGAACTGTTTTATATACACCACAGTCACTAAGCTACTAATGAACCATGAACATTTGTGGGGTTTCACAGTAACTGAAATGCTTAAAAGCTGTAAGTTTTTAATTTGCTTTTTAACTTCATAGATGAGCTTAAAGACAAGATTAGATGAAGGAAGCATGAGTGGTGTGTTTATATCTATATTATGTACTCTGATAGTAAAGAAAATGCCGTAATCTAACCTTTACTGAGGGCGAGCTGTGTACCAGGTGCTGTTCTGATTTATATATTAATTCTGTGGAATTATGTATTAATCAGAAATCCTGTGATGTAGGTGCTATTGTTATCCTCATTTTCCAGATAATGAAATTGAGGCACAAAGAAATTAACTAACTTTTCCCGGGTAATGCATTCAGTATTTGGCTGAGCTGGGGCCCACCTTGGGCAGTCTGATTGCAGAGTTAAGGCTCCCAACTACTATACTATATTGGAATGAGTTCTATTTGTGCTTCTACTGTGATTCGTTAAATTAAATGTAAGTAAACTGCTGGTGCAAGTGAAATTTATAAAAAATAGTTACATCAAGAGAGTTTAAAATCTTTTATTTCTGACTGAGTATGGTGGCTCACGCCTGTAATCTCAGCACTTTGGGAAGCTGAGGCAGCAGGATTACTTGAGGCCAGCCTGGACAAAATAGTAAGGGCCTGTCTCTACAAAAAATTTTTCAAAATTAGCTGGCCATAGTGGCCTGTACCTGTAGTCCCAGCTACTTGAGGAGGCTGAGGCAGGAGGATCACATGAGCCCAGAAATTTGAGGCTATGGTGAGCTATGATCACGCCACTGAACTCTAGCCTGGGCAACAGAGTGAAATCCTATTTCTAAAAATAAATAACTGAATAAAATCTTTTATTTATATGCATTATGGTTAAAAACATTTTAAAGCAGTATATACTTTCTTCTAAATATTATGTTTAGCAGAAGTCTGCAGAAATGTCAATTTCTGTTTTCAAAAATAGAATCAATATTTTTGGTTAGATTTTTCTTGTTTAATTTTTTCTCTTACAATGGCATCTTTCTTAATGATTAATATCACAGTTTACCTGCTAGCCAAAGGCTTTCAGGCATACCATGTTAAGAATAACAACAACAACAAAAATAATTTCTGCCTTCTTTTTCTCCAAAATTCTGTTATACTTCATAAAAATCTTAGCCACAAAAATGTACTGTCTGTGATCATGTCATACCTTTTTTATTGTGAATCACTCTTTTAGGGTGCTACTTATGATTTATTTAACTTCAGTGAAAATTATATGTAAATCAGATATTTTATGGACAATGCTAGCAGTTGAGGGGCCATCCCCGCAACCTAGTTATGGGGATTTCTGAGTTTGTCATGACTCTGAGAACCTTTGACTCTCAGACTTACGAAGGTTGCTTGCAGTGACTGAGGTTGACGCAGTTCTAAAACGCCTCCCTGACGTTTAAGGTCCAAGTGGGCAGCAACTGTCTTTTCATCTTTGTGTCCCCAGGACATAACACATGGTAGGCACCTAATAATATTGTATGAATGGGTCAATGAAGGAATGGCACCACCCCATTCACTCATTACACAACTAAAAATTAATATACTTTGGTGGTTTGTGATGATCTGTCATGTTTTCAGTATTTAGGCATTTTATTTATTTATTTATTTATTTATGGACAGTCTTGCTCTGCCGCCCCAGCTAGAGTGCAGTGGTGTCATCAGATGATAGCTCACTGCAACCACAAAGTCCTGGGCTCAAGCGATCTTCCTGCCTCAGCCTCCCTTGTAGCTGGGACTACAGTCACGCACCACCATGCCCAGCTAATTTTTCTATTTTTAGTACAGACAGGATCTCACTCTTGCTCAGGCTGGTTTCGAACTCCTGAGCTCAAGTGATCCTACCACCTCGGACTCCCAGAGTGCTAGGATTACAGGCGTGAGCCACCGCGCCCGGCCAGTTAGGCATTTTAAATTAAAGTTGTACTTTATTATTTTCTTTCTGCATGTAGAAATTATTTGTGTCTTTTTAAAAAATCATTAACATTATTCAGTGTAGTTTAAAATATTCCCAATTCAGGGGCATCGTTTCTTTTATAACATTATAGAAGGTATTTTAAACATTTTGAGACGTTTTTAGCTTTGATATTAATGAACATTTGAGTATGATTAACATCGTCTTTAAGTAACAGCTAAAGAATTACTTTTCATTGTTGATTAAGTTTCCTGGACATTGGGGGAAAGATATATTTTCTTCAACAGAAGCCCCTTACCATTATGTTTCAGGATCTACAATAAAATTACGTTCTGGGAAAACCACATAATATTATATATTTAATTGGATTTTATATTATAGTTATTGTACCAAAGTTGGTAAAATTGACAAGACCTCCTTATATGACATTTATTCCCAAAGCCTTACACACACATGTTAATAAAACATTCTTCCACTCAGTGCTTAGGCCCTGCTGTTATATGTGTGGTTTTGTGATGATTTTGATGATATTTTCTCTAATTGTGATTTTTCAGGCCCTAGTAGCCTTTCCTAAACACTTACTTCCAACTAAGAGAGGAGATGTCATGGATTGACCACAAGATTGACATCTGTAGGTTTCCCAGCAACCTATATATAAGAAATGAATGACCCTTGAAACAAAGGTCAATTATTGGATAACAATCACTTAATTTTTCCCAAGATGCTTATGTCAGATTTGCCCTTAGACTTCACCTGCCCTCATTCACCACCATTTTCCAACAGATTTAGGTATTCATGTTCAAATATAATAGTATAAAAAATAAAATGAAGCAAGAATAGGGCTGAGAGATGACTCTTCAGAGTTGTACGAATGCATGGCCTTGTAAAGAAAGCCAAAGCAACACAGCCTCTGAGAACTGAATCATGGCCTGTCCAGATGCATCTTTGCAAGGATGAAAATTTGGCTCTGACAGGTAGAAGAGAATCTTACATAGCTTTGTGATGATTTAAGGTGAAGAATTGTATCTTGCACTTAGGAGCCCTTGGTAATCTGGACAAAATGAACATTGGTTTTTTGGGTTTACGTTTGTGTCCCAAATTTAGCTTTTAAACTTGTCAGATGGTGATCCCACTTTCTAGTTTTTCAGAATTTCTTGAGAAAGTTTATTCAGTCTGAACCGTGTCTTACGTGATTATGTAGATTCTGTCATGATGCCTCTTAGATTTCAACTTTCCAGCTGGAAGTATCTAAAAGTATTGACATGGTTTCTGGTGCTTTTCACTGAAACTTTTCCAGCTTTGTGATCACTGTCCCGGCTGAGGATTGGTGATCACACCAAGCATAGGTCCCTGTGTTTTCACGCAAATTAACACTAGTTAAAATGGGAATAGAATGGCTCCTGGAGATGGAATTGCCTTTGTTTCATATCTTATATCCTTTCCTAAAGGCTTAAAATTTTATTTTAGTCTTCATGGATAGTAATTTTAGGCCATCCCTAATCTATAGTGTATCTTAGATGCTTTTTCTAATAGTCCAGAGTCCATTATCTTCTATAGAGTATAATTTCTATTATTTTCTCTAGTTTTTATCTGATACTGTTTAAAGCTTCTGTCCATTCACAGGGCCTAATGACATTCTCTAATTTATCCAATTTGCTTTTGCATTTACACTAGGAAAGCTGTTAGGCTATTCCATACATCTAGAGATTTCACAGTGCTCTTTTATTCATACAGTTATAGATACCCAACATTTAAACAATTCTGTCCCAAATATGTCCACTCATTGTGCATCCTTTTTTATGAAATCCTGCAGTTCAGCATAAGGAGCATACTCAATCCATTCAATCTTTTGTTCCTTATTGTGTTTTCTAGTGAATTAACCATAGCATGTTCCCTCAATTCCATAGAGCTGTTTTTAAAAATTATCTTTGCTTTTGATCCATTTAAAAGTTTTGAAAGAAGAAAGTAATGACTGTTTTTCCTTGGTCCACCTGTAGGCCAGTGTACATCTAAGTTAAATAAGTGTGTAGTTATGGTCAAATACAATGATTTCTTTTTTTCCCACTGCACTGGAAATTTGTTTATCATCACCAAGAACTACAGAAAGTCTTCTTAAGAGTATTCCTGGAAATTCCATATTTGAATTACTCTTTAAACTAACATTTTATTTAGTGCCCACTATCTAAGAGGTGCAGTGGCAGATGGGTGAGATAACATGTGTGTGCTCCGTCCCTGCAGCCGGAGTGCACAGCCTGGTGGGGAGACAGACAAAGAAAGAGATCATCATAAATACACAGTGTCTAAAATTGTATTAAGAACAACAAAAATTGTTCCGATACTTATAATAAAGCTTCCTATATTTATTTTACCTTAACAAAAGCATAAAGCTGGTTGTAAGCTTAAAATTGAAATTCCTTTTAATTAATTTAATTTTAAACAAAATTAATTTAATTCATTTTAAATAAAAATTAATATTTATTTTTACCATGTGGTTTGTGTAGATTATCACCCTACCCTTATAAGTACAAACAAGGGGACAAAGAGCCAATGGTTAATGACCATTGGTTTACATAAATATATGACTAAATAGGCCCTTCAACCTTTTCTAACTTCACCTAGGAATGTGCCACCCACACAATCAGCCTGGGCTGAGCTGGCTCTGAGTTTCAGTTTTACTGGGACTACCTGGCCTCTTCTGTGATAATATACTACGCCTAAACCTCATAGACCACCTTGTCCTCTATGTGTTAGTCATCGAATCTGATCCTATTCAAACTCCACATTTTATAGAGAAGGAAACTGAGGTATCATTAAGCTACTTGTGCCAGGTCACACAAACAGTTGGTGGGCTTAGAACTTAATTCAAGATAAGGAAAAGATATTCTTGGTATTCACCAGCGATAGCTCTGCGGTAAAGATTGGCAACGTAATATGGCAGCAAATATTAATAGGGTCGTTCACGGGAAACAATTCTGCTCATGCAATGTTTTTTTTCTCCTGCTTGATACGCGAAGGCAATACTCCCAATAGTTTTTTTTTTTCTTGTATGTATCAACAGAAGGTAGAGCCTAAAAATTAATGACAAAAACATAAAGATAGATAACAAAATCTGTCACCATATTTCATCAAGACAGATCTCAATATGTTAATACCCTGTAATGTGATCACCGGCTCAGTTAATCCTTGGAGTCCTATCATAGTTCAGTCACTGCTCTTGATTTGATCATAGACCGTGTGCCTTGCTCAACTCTACATGCCAGCAAAATATGCCAGGCACATGCTTGGTTTTTCCTTTCATCTCTCCAGCTACCCTCTCCTCCTGTTCAGCCTTTTAGGGTGAAAAATCTCAGCAGTACGTAAATTGACTGCTGACGTCTTTGGGTTTAGAAATGACCTCCAGAAAAATCATAATAGTGGGCTGTGCCTATATAAATAAGAAGGCTGTGATGTTGTACCGAAGCCAATTCTAAACTTAGATTCTTACAAAATGAAAGCCTGAGCTAGCTACCAGCTGACCCGAAAGCACATATACTATTTATTCCTGAGGATGAAGGAGAAAGCCTGATTACTCACTGGTCACTGCTGAGCTTTCTGGCTGCAATATTCTGTCTGCAGTCTTTATCAACGGGCAATTTTACATTTGATTGATTTGTAGGTCATTCAAATAGACTTTCATATTTTAAAGATAGAACTCATTGTAATTCTGTTTCAACTAGGAAAAGCAATTTTACCCATTTTTTAGTTTCTATATTACACAAATAGATAAATACTTCCGGCTGTAGCAAGTCTCTGTTTTAAAAATAGAAAATGCTAGAGCATTTCTGGCCCATGCCCCACACTGCACCTACCAGCCCTGCTTCACGGGTTTCTGAGCAGAGTTCAACGTGGAAGCCATTCTCCAGTCAGCACGCAGGAATCTTCATGAAAGTCCGAAGGGAAGGAAAAAAATAGTTAGAAATCCAGACGCTGATATTTCTTCTGGCTAGAGCACTTGCACTTATGGCACCTGGTTGTTACAGACAAAAACATCAACCAAACCATGTCCGCAGACATTGCTGTTGAAAGGAGCTGCATTAAGCAGATCCTCACCAAAAGAAGGTTAGCAAGTAGAGAGGAATGTTCTTCTAAACGAAATGCTAGCTGGGGTGTTCTGACCAGTCAAGGTTGGTATAGCAGCCATTTCAAATCTGTCGATGTCCTGAAATAAACTATATTGACCTGTTTTTGCAAATACTAACTCTAAACTCTGAGTGCTTTCCAGAATGCTGATTGAAATGTCAATGTCTGGCATGGCGGAGGATGGCACTGTCTTCTCACCTTTTAGCGTACGGAAAACGCATCTGCTGACTTATTTTTATGACTGTGTATCAAACATGACGGTAAACTCTGAGACTCTGGATTGTTTACCTTTCTCTTTCAGCAGGTGTTTCTAAGTTGATATGGAAACAAGAAAAGATGCTATTAAGCAGGAAAAGGCTGTTTATAGGCAATATGGAAATTTTAAATCATGTAAATTAGACCATCAAGTAGGAAGACGATTTAGGCAAGAAAATGTGTTCTGACACAAAGCTATTCATATCAATAATAGAAAAATATGAAAGGTATAAAAGGGAATGAGCACAGTATCAAAGAGGAACTACATGAAGGAAATATTTTTAAAATGAATAACTCATATATTAGCATAAATTTTAGTAGAACACCAATATGGTCAATGATAGACTTAAATGTTAGAAATGCAGATTCATAGCTAAAATGATCCCCTCCAAAAATGCTAAGTTATATTTACTGTGTAATAGTTGGAGTTTGAACATTGCTATTTATAAATGACTATGAATATTAAAAATATTTTGAAGTAGGGTGAAATGCTACCTTTTCTTTAAAAGATTGAGAAAGCAACCAAATCCCTTCTCTTCACGCCAATGCAGTATAATTAACAATAAAATTGAGGAACACAGCAGCGTGGATAAAAAGTGGTTGACTATAAAAGAGACAGTTTAATAATTCAACTATTTATTGAGTGCTTACTATGTGCTGGGGAACAGTAATAAATAGTCTCACCACCCTCGTGGTTCTCAACGTCCAGGAGAAATGCAGACAGTTATTATAGAAATAAAGAGAGTCCTGTCATTTCTTAAATGAAGAGTGAACCACCTACCTATGCACTAGACCACAGGTATTAGCAACATAGCAGAGTTGGGGAGATGGCAGACATAAAAAGTAAGTAAATTAATTTACCTGGATGAGTCTCACATATCTCTAATGTGGATAGAGGCTCTAGGGAAAGTTGAAAATAAGCTATAAAATCATCTAAATATCTAATTTGGTGTAAAGGCATAACAATTTTAGACCATCTTCTTTGACATAGTTTAAATATTTGAAAATCTAATAAAGAAGAAATGCCCCATGCTTTGATTTAAAAATAAATAAATAAAAGGAAGACCAAGTCTTAACAAACTTTGATTAGATTTAGCTTCAAATTTTCCCAGCACTGTTAATGAGAATATAAATAGGACTATTCTTACTGGAGATAGTATGATGATATGTACTGAAATTTTAGAAATTTATCCTAACCAGACAATTAGACATTTTCACAAAGGTAAGTAATAGTGTTGATGTCCCAAAACTAAAAGCCACCTAAACATCAGTTAATAGACAATTAACTAAATAATGGTACAGCTATACAATAAAATATATATCATAAAGCAGTCACTTAAGATGTAGAACTGTATTTTTTCACATAGAACAATGATCATGAGCTATCATTAAATGAAAACAAATAAGTTAAAAGCAATATGAGTAATACGGTTATATCTTGATTTAAAAATGAGTGTGTGTACAGAGAAAAGTTGGGAAGAATATACACAAAATGTAATGGTTATATTTAGAAATAAGTATTATGGTATTTTGTGTTTCTTTATCCGTTAATGTACCACTTTTATAGTCAATAAGACAGTAGAGTTATTGTTGCTGTATTGCAATATTTTGCTATTTCGAATATACGTATTATTATATGAAAATGTAGAAAACAAAATTCCACAGTTGTTCTCATTTTTAGAGGTCTCATTTCACTTGTCTAGTCAGTCAGTTAAGTGTCCACTTATTAACGGTCCACTTATTACACTGTGAGGTCCGGGGTTGAAAAGAGAGCACCGTTATCATAAATTGCACTGGCCATTCAGAGGAACTGGGTTTGCTGCCTGGCTCTGTCAGTTACTGTTCATAAGTCAAGGCGAGTCATTCAATCCCCCTCGGTCTCAGCGTAGTGGAAATAATAACATTTGCTTTATGAAGGACAGTTCGGGGAGACACTGCTCACGCAGGCCCACTTAATCCTTTTGATTCCCCCATCTCACAGGTGAGGAAACCGAGGGTTGGCAGTTTGAAGAACCTTACTGAGCTGGATAGCAAGTGTGCGGTAGAGGCAGGGTCGGAGCCGGATACGCCTCCTTCCGCAGCCCCGGCCTTGCTCCCGCCGTCACCGCCCCCGCGAGGTTGGGTGCGACACGGCTGAGAAAGCAGAAAACGCCCCCGTGGACCGGCGGTGCCTAAGACTCTGATTTAAGGAAAGCCAAGAGTCTGCAGACTCCGCACCCGCAGCACAGGAGCTGACGATGCAGGAGGAGGAGGGAGCGTTTTTGTGGAAACCCTCAGAGGGTTCCTTGCAGGCGAAGCGTCTGAGCTGCGCTTTGCGAGGTGGGCAGGGTGGACACGGGGGAGAACACACTCCTGTCCGGTGGCAAAGAATCCTGCTCCACAGGTCGCCATGGTCAAAGCGTGACGGGCTCGTGTAGTGTCCAGTTTAAATCTCGCCTCGGGCTCCCATCCCACCAGGCTGCCTGGGAGATTTCGTCTTTTCATAACGTCTCCTCCGTCCTCTGCCCTAGAGCTGGCGCAGGGCGGGGAGCACAGCCCGTCCCGCTCCCCAGGCTTCCGGCCGGAAACCTGCTGGGACTCAGCCCATTTTGTCCTTTGTAAAGAGTCCGGCAAATCTGTTGCCTCCACACCAAACAGTAGACATGTGTCTCTCTCTCCTGAATGTGGGGACACAAGAGCCTCAGGCCCATCTTGTTCCTTGAGGTCTTATTACCTCTCAGGGACATGGCCGCAGCATGGCCCTAGGTTCCTGCTGTCACTCAGGGCCAGTAGGAAAGAATCTGTCTCTATTGCACGTGTGTTTTCTCTCACTCGCCTTCTGATCTTCCTCTCTTACACGTTCCCTCCCACTTATTCTTTCTCTTCTCTTCTCTTCTCTTCTCTTCTCTTCTCTTCTCTTCTCTTCTCTTCTCTTCTCTTCTCTCCTCTCTCCTGCTTACCCTGCTAACGCACATTCCCCCTACCAGAAGCTTCCCTCTTAATTTAAAAGAAACTATCTTCAAGCCACTTCTGCTATTCAGACTTCATAACCTGCTGTAAGTTGAGCAGGAAAGACAGGGAGAACAAAAGCACAGCCACACCTCCATCAATCACTGTGCAACATAAGAAAGAGAATTTAGCAGAGGGAAGATACTATGAAAAAAGAAAAAATTAGTTGTTTTGGGGAACATATAAGATAATCCAGTTTAGCTTAAGTAGAAGGTATTGAAAAGGTATTAAGTAGTAAAAAATAAAACAAAAAAGGAAGATCTAATCCATATTGTAGATAACCTCTAATCCCAGGGTAAGAACGTCAGACTACATTCAGTGGGGAGCCCTTCTAGATTTTGAGCCTGACGGTGACAAGTTCCCAGAGGCCCTCGGAGGACAGCCCTGTGCTGTGGTGCAGACCGGACATGTGCACACAGCGAGGGGCTTGTCTGCCAAAGGATGGGGTCCCTGTTCTAACTTTGTAAATGGCACTGTGTGGGCTGGCTGGGACTCTAGGTGCTTCTGGAAGTTTAATTCTGAGGCACAATATAGGCAAAATGATGAAATAGAGGCTGGTGTTCGGAAGACCACTCAGGAGGCTATTGTTCAAACTGAATTGAAATGGAAGTAGACCACACACTTAATTCATCTCTGTATATCCCCATCATCTAGAGGAGCAAAAGTTTCCTGGTAGATCATCATAGATGTTAAATAAATGAATAATATGGTAGATGGATGTGAGGTGCAAGATTATTGCTTAAGGAAATATTCTCAAGACTCATTGATGGGGAAGGGAAGAGACTTGGCACAACTTAAGAATCAATTAAGAGTCAGAGCACCCATGCTCTAAAGTGCCCTATGACACATGTGACTTTCAAGATTCATTCATCATTCAACAAATATTTATCGATATACTAGGTATTGGGGATACAACAATGAACACAATAAACCAAGTTCTGTTTTCTAAGATCTTACATTGATAACAGGTTCTAAGAAGAAAAGTAAAGCGGGGAAAGGAGACAAAGAATGTGTGGTGGGGGAGGGACAGGCAGGGACTTTTTAATGTAAGATGGTCAAGGAAGGCCTCTTGGAGAAGGGGGTATTTCAGGGAGTTTTGAAGTCAGAGAGGAAGAAGTACTGCAGGCAAAGCGAACAGTCTACACGGCACATTTGAGGAAAAACAAGGAGGCCGGTGTGGCTGGATGAGGGTGATGACATTGGGGAGAGTGGTGGAGTCTGAGGTCAGAGGCTGGAGAGCCCGTAGGTCACAACAAAGACTTTGGATTTGACTGTGAGAAGGGAAACCATTGGATTCCTTCTGACTTTGAAAGGATTGCGCTGGCTCCCATGTTTTGAGGTCTATTGGAAGGAGATGGGTGGAAAGACCCAGTTAGGAGCATTTTGTGATAAGTCAAGTGAGAACAATGGTGGCTTGGACTAAGGCATGGCAGTGAAGATTGAGATAAGTCAAAGTTTGGATTATATTTCAGTGGTAGAGGCTAACGGGCTTCCTGGTGTTGGCCTGTGGGGCGTGAGAAATAGAGGGAAATTAAGGATTATGCAAAAATTTTTGGCTTTGAAGCACTTCGTTGTGTGGAGTTGCCATTTGCTGATAGGGAGGAGAATTGAGGAGTGTCGAATCAAGAATTCAGTTTGGTACATGTTAAGTTGAATTACCTATTTAGATATCCAAGTGGAGAAGTTGTACAGGCAGCTGAAAGTATTAATAAAAGTATTGAATTTAGAGAAGACTGGTCTGGAGATATAAAATTGGGGTAATCAACATGTGGGTAATATTTATGTCCATGGCACTAGATGAGATCTCCTCAAGAGCGAGTGTAGACAGATGCAAGGGCTGAGCTTGGGATGACGAGGACGCCGCACTTAAGTTTCACTGGCTTCCTGGCAAATGTGCCTCCGTTGTGAAGACGATCGCTGACTTAAAATTTTACAGCTAAGGGAGCTATAATACGCATTACCATTCTTCACTGGAATGAAAATGTACGAAAATGCCTTTGCTTCTCACCTGTCCTTACAATGAATTCCCTGTCCGGATGCGCGGTGCCCTTCTTATTCTGAGAACACTGAGGAGAAGCGAGGGTGGCCAAACCCAAAGCCTGTGCTCGTGGCTAAGGCAGCTCGCAAATAAGTCGGCATCTCGCTTCTGCTGACCGGATGTTCTAAGGTCCGGGGCAGGCAAATAATAAAATAATTATTACTTTTTAAATAATAAAATGGTTTTACCATAGCCATGAACAGAGGTCTAATGCGGTGCTTTTATTTCATTGCAGGACACATACTGTAGGGAGGAAAAATAAGTCAGGACCAGCAATTTCTCAAATAGAGAGGAGTGCTCAATAAGAACAGGCAATTGTGAAAATATTAAATAAATCACATTTTCAAAAGCGTTCTTTTTGGAGGCCAACGGTCATATTACAAGGAGCTTAGAGCTCCTTAAAATGGCCGAACAGAACTAGCAGATGACAAGTGATTTTTTTTTTTTTTCTTTTCGTGCTGATAAAAAAAAAAAAAGCGATGAGTCGGATTTACCTCAGCAGTGGCTGGTGTGAGGTGCCGTGGGGAGACGGTGATTTAGGTATGGTACTGACCCTTACAAACTAGATAGATCTGAAAGAGTGAATTTTTTGCTCTAGCAATGTGGTGTTTACAAAACAGGGCAGCCGCTCTCCTGCAAATTAGATGCCAGATGTCTGGGAACTAGTGTTGCGTCTAAATATAGTCAGAGCCACCTTCTGTGCAGCTAGAGAGAGATCATAACAGCAGGCATTTGATTAGCGTGGTGGAAGTTGTAGATATTTTATTAAACAATTTCGTACTGAATAATTCATCCTAAAGAGTTAAACAGAACATTTTTTTTTTTAGGAAGGATTGCATTGCTTTTATCTTAGACAATTTGAGTCTAACTCAATTATAAAATTATTATTAATTAATAGTTGTACATGAAGATATTTATATTTTGTTTGGTCTTGAGAAAGCTCATAAATCTTTCTAATATAAAGCATATCCTTACTGAAGGGTAGGATATTTAATACTGACTATACTTAAATAGAAATTTGTAGTTGCTAAATTTCAGATTTTAAAACGAGAGGTAAAGACTTAGTTCAAAACAAAAATTGGAACATGATATACACTGTGGTATCCTTTGATTCTCACGTGTTACCAGATTAATTATAGAAACTCTTCTAAGGAATTATAGGGAAACAGATGAGGTGTGGTTGCTTGGAAGTTAAGTAAGCAGAATTCAAAGTAAATGCAAAGATTTTTTTCCTTGAGTGGCATGCATGTCCTATAAATTACTCCTTTAATGGATTGATATAGCTTCATTTCTTACTTCAGAAAGGAAAAATGTAACAGCAATTGTTGATTATTGGCTTAAATACATGTATAAATCACTCAATGGCTTCATACCATTTACTTAAGCTGACAGCATTGAAAATATTTTAGTGAATAGATGCTGTTATTTATGGCTCAAATTTGCCTAGTTTGGGGGAAAAAAGATTGTCCTCTAAAGTTCGTATTAAAATCTCCCCTATTTTGATACATAGGTTCATGCTTAGCCAACTATAGTAGGGAGTATTTACTGTGCATTTATATAGCAGGCACTTAGCATGCTATATAAATGGATTCATTTCCAATCCTCCCTCAATCCTGCTTCATAGACGGTGCTTTTCTCATTTGATGAAGAAATGAAACCTCAGAGAAGTTACAGGACTTTAGGAAGGCCACCGTCCTGAGCTAGGATGCAGGTCCAGGCCTGCCTGGCCCTCTGTGTCTTTTTCCTCTGTGAGCATCTGGCGCTAGACTTCATCTCCTTTCTCACCTCCGCTCCTCCTTCTGTTTCCACCCCTCTTCTTTAGGGGACAGTGAGAGACTGCAGGGTCCTGTACCAGCCAGCAGAGCTCAGTTATCCCATGAAATGGCAGGACAGTGCACTGGGAAGCTTTTGGCCCCGACCGATGGGTCAAGGGAATCCCTCGCCCAACATCAAAATCCATTTCTGCAGATTACTACGACATTTAACTCCTTTTTCATGCCAACAGAGGTCATTTTAATACAAATACTAGCAAACGCACATACATAAAATCTGGCTTCAGTTCTTTTCCTCCCCACCTGGATGGACTTAAGTTTTGATGATAAAGAAAAGGACAGTGGGGACAGAAAGCTAAGTGACAGACTGATGAGGAACTTGGGAGATGGGATGTGGAGCGGTAAATTAGGATATGTGTATTTCTTTTATTTTGGCTCTCGTACGGCCTGTTTTCTCCATGCCTCCCTAACACCAGTAAGAAACGCTGAAATTGCTCAGAAGGCGAATACAGTCATTCTGATGAACAAACACATCAGCATGCGAGGGAGACGAGCCGGCTGGTAGGAATATCAAGTGCCCTTCAGCTGAAAACATTGTTAGCTTTGCTGCCCCTTAAAGGTCATCGGAACGTGCTAGAAAGGAAAGAGTCCAAAATGAATCCAAAAGCCTCATTTCTCTAGGCTTTTGCCAATCCCGACATCTGGTGAATTGTCATGTCAACTAGTGACAATGGAAGAACAGGCAGCGTTAATGAATCGACACATACAATTCAGCATATGTCCTTTAGAGATAAATTCAGGATGATGAAATTAAGTTATTATACAAGGAGGGAAATCCTGATCATTAAAAACGTTGCAAATGATTATTAAATATAAACATATACTGAAGCATTGATTAATTAAAACTTTATTAATTTACTACTACTTTGCTGATTAAACTGAACATACAGTGTTACATATGCAACGTGTATTTACATATGCAATCTATTTGGAAAGTTAACATTATAATCTTCATATTTTCTTATTTAAATCTTTACAATGAAAATCAATGTATGTTCTGAAGTTCTGTAAAGTTTCATTCTTCGATCAAGTTATTTAATGATAACACAAACATGAAAATGATGTTAAAAGCATCAGTTTTCATCTTAAAATCTGGAACTTGAAACATGCTCTTTTCCCAAAAGAATGGGATTTATGACGATAACTTTTGCATTTTACTTAATGAGAACATAATGTTCTAATTTCTTATAAATTATCAGTTTGCCACCAAATTTTGTCCTATAAACAAAAATTTATTGATGCGCATTATTGCAATTCTGTCTTGACTGTATAATAAAACTGTTGCACACTGGAAAGCAGTAATACACAAAAGGGAACAACAGTAACTTGTTTCAACTGAAAACTCAAAGAATTACATACACATCTGGCTTATAATT
Organism: Avahi laniger; assembly: GCA_963575035.1. Lineage (NCBI taxonomy): Eukaryota > Metazoa > Chordata > Mammalia > Primates > Indriidae > Avahi > Avahi laniger. The sequence continues at coordinate 74,698 of CAUYSK010006668.1, read as the reverse complement.
TTTCTAGATAAGCAAGAAATAATGCTAGGTAGAAACTTTTTATCTATTTGTATAGAGAGGAGATATTTAGTCTTCCTTTGAGACTTGCAACGTTTTTAATTTTAAACCTCAATTATCATTGTACTGCCCACTCAAGATAAACAGTAGCACAAAAAACTGGGCGGGAGTTGTATCATTTCCAGGGCATACTCAGGGGGTTGCTTTTTCTTCTACTTCTTCTTTTTATAAATAAGATTTAATTTCCATTTTCCTTTCTCCTTAAGTTGGAGTGCAGAAGAAATGCAGTAAAAGGAAATCTGAATGAAACAGGCTGTATTTTTAAAACTGTAAGAGATGATGAATAAAGACTGTGTACATAATTGAAATTCCCCCAATAGCTAAGAAATAGAACCCAATATGAGAAAAGTGTTTTTAATTTTTATTCCACTAAATTAATGATCATTTTCCACTAAAATTTAGAATCCTATATAGCTTTTGGCCCCCGAATTTGCGTTATTTACTTACATTTCAGTATGGATTCACACTTTCCTAAGGTATTGCTATAGTGTCTTGTTGCAGTAAACCTTATCAAGCAACAGCTTATTATTTGTGCTAAGGATGAAATGAAATAAAACCGCTGTTTAGACTAGAGAGTTTAATTTCGGAGAGGTGTTAGAAGGAAAAATATAGCAATGAAATAAATGACAGCAAGAAAATATTCCCGCATAAATGTACAGTCTTACCATTGGCTACAATGCCTTGCGTACTATACTGTGTGTGAGTGTGTGTGCTTTGAGAGGCAGGGTTACACAGAGTACCAAGTATTGATTCTGGAGCTGGGCCATTTGCAGCCCTGCCTGGAGTGGGTTGTTGTGATTGTTCGTTAATCTTACTCACAGGTAATATTAAGAGATGCCCTAAGTGATCTCATATACCCCAAACATACTCTTCCTTAGCGCCACTGTGGAGCAGTCGTCCAGTTTCCACTCCGTAGTCTGGGTCCGTCACCCCGGTCAACACCGCAACTCCCTGCTTAGCTTGCTGACGCAGAGGCCTGAGGGGCCCAAAGCGCTGGGCGGTGGTCTCAACTTCCGGCTCAGTGGAATCGTAGTTGTGTCTCCCGGTGGAAACATTTCTCCCTCTGGAACTAAGACCTCTAGGCCAGCAGAGCATAAAATCAGGAAGCAAAAATTTTGCTAGCGGGTCACTAGAGGTGACGGTGATTGAGGGTGATTCTGAAGGCACCGTGGGTCTGGGGTCAGTCAATTCCGGAACATGCACATGGCTCTCTGGATTTGGAAGGTGCACACTCGGATCCTCCAGGTAAGAATCAAATTTCCTAGTATGTGCATAAGTGTCCGGGTCACCTCGTTGAACACCAAATGAGAATAATATATACTACGCAGAAATTGGCTGTGTCTATTAGGATTTATTTCGACTCAGATTTTTGTTTTCTTTTTTTTTTTGACAGGTTCCTGGGCAGATCGATCACCACTACATGAAGCGGCAAGTCAAGGGCGTCTTCTTGCTCTAAGGACTTTATTATCACAGGTAATATATTACATACAGCTTAAAATATGCTCCCTTCCCATGATCATAGAACATAAGACATTGTCAAAGCAAATCAATTCAAAAATAATAAAATTGCTTACATTTTACTAAGGCCCTTCTATTTTAACTCATGTCAGGCAAGTCAATAGTTTCTGATTTATCTTTGAAAATTCTTTATAGATACTTTGATATGGTCATATGTCTTAGCATTTCAAATTCTCATACAGTTCATTGATAGACATTTAAGCAGGTAGTAATTGGATTTATGTAATGTTTATTAAGCAATCTAAATATGCTTAACTCTGTACAATGAGTACAGCTGATTACAGACACACCAGTAATAAAATATCCAAAAAGTGGTAATCAGACCAGATGCCAACACAATCTTTTTTACATTATGGTTATCTCTAATATGTTATGGGGAACTGCCTATAAAAGCAATAGGCCAATTATTTCTATACTTACCTGCTCATCTGACTCACCAGAGGAAAAATGAAAAGCACATTCCTTATTGAACAGAAAGTTCAAGTACTGTGGCTTGGGCTGGTGCATTGTTTCAAGCTTATGATGTGATTCAAATGTACACCAGGTCTGGAAGTCATTGCTCTAGTGTTCCCAGTATCAAGGAGAAAGGAGTTTTCTCCGATGGCTGTGAAGAAAGGAAAGGTGGTGTTGCCCAGTTTAACCAGCACTGCCTGGGACTCCAGACCTGGCTCCCTAGGCTGGCACCGCAGGTGAACCACAACCTATGTGAGCCTCATTTTCTCATCTGCACGATGAAGATGTAGGATGAGACGCTCCTTTACAGCCTGCCAGTGCTGTGATAACCATGTGGCTATTTTGTTTTGCTCATCACTTGATGGGGGTGGGGCGCGGGAGATGAAGAATCCTGTGAAAATGTCAGTAATTTCTGAAGGGTAATTCCGCAGAAAGAGCCATGCAGTCCTTTGAGAGAAGAGCAGTCTTAGGATGTTTCTCAGTGTGTCTCTCCTGTCCGCTGACAGGCCGGCCCAGAAGAGCGAGAGGCTGCCCCCAAGCCTGATGTACAAGGGAGTCTCACCCTTCCCAGACGCTGCTGTTAGTTGGTCACGCTGCTGTGTGGCGCCGTGGGATTAGCTCCCCACGTCTGACTGCTTGCCGGCCAACACAAAATCTTTGATAGGATAATTAAAGGATTTTAAAAATCACCAGTTGCTAGTGACAAAGATTCGGGGTGTTTATCTATTTTCTTGCCTTCATTTTAAGATTCTTCACGTCCATTTTGTTTTTACGTATTGTGGTGATCCGTAACATGTTATGAGGATTTGGCTTTGAAGTTCTTTCTAGTATGTGCTCAGTGTGATTGTCAATAGATGTTAAATTACCAAAGATATCAAGAGGGCAAAGTATCTCACATCCTAATAATATATAATTATTTCAGTCCGATATTGTGAGTTTATTGGGAATAAAATTAAAAACTGCTTACTTAGTTCTGATTGAGTAATGATACAATAAAATCTATGTATATGCTGGGCATTGTGATAATATTTACATACATCATCTTGTGTAATTTTCATGATAACCCTAAAATGTAGGCGTTAAGGTATTTGCTCAAATTAAAAGTTACTGCTTGATGGGGCCAGACTCCAAACCTAAGTCTAACCGACTTTACAGGTCAGAGTTCCTAACCACTAGCATATAACTTCATCATCCCTAGTTACAAAAATCCGCAAAGCAGTTTACTGTAGTGTAGAGCTTCAGTCCCGATAACCCCTGCCGCACAGCAAGAGCGAGCAGCGGGAGAGCTTCATCTGTGTTTACAGCCGCTCCCTATGGCTCGCATCACTGCCTGAGCTCCACCTCCTGCCAGATCGGCTGCCTTACGGTGAGCTGTATAGTTATTTCATTATATATTACAATAGAATAATAATAGAAATAAAGTCCACAATAAATGTAATGTGCTTGAATCATCCCCAAACCCCTCCATCCTTGGAAAAATTGTCTTCCATGAAACCAGTCCCCAGTGCCAAAAAAGTTGGGGACCACTGATTTAGAATATTTTTCCCCAAGTCTGGGCTGATCTGTCTTATAGCCCCAATCGAAACAAGTGATCCAACCTATAAACAGTCTTTAGTTCTATAAAACAAAATACAAAATAAAGATGCCCCCTTCACAAAAACAAACCATAAGAAAGAAAAATTTAAAGAGAACATGCCGGAATCTATTGAACAGAATACTCAAGGCATTGTCAGGTCTAGGCATGATGGTGGCACAAAATGGGGCTCAGGAGTTTTGACAAGTGATTGACGCCGTGGCATTTGGACCGGCCATTCCTGCTAAACTGGAAACCGATCGCCTAAGGTTCTTTGATCTTTAAAAATATATGACTCTTCAATGACATCAGCAGAAACGATTTTATATAACTTTTTGCTCACCTTTCAAGATAATTTGTGTCATGTTTAGGGTTATAATGTCAATGCCGTCACCATAGACCATGTCACCCCATTGCATGAAGCCTGCCTCGGAGGTCACGTGGCCTGTGCCAGATCTCTTCTGGAAGCGGGAGCTAATGTAAGTATCTCTCAAAAACATTAATAATTTTACATCTACTGACTGAATCAAACACAGTTCACATTTTGCTCTTCTTTCCTTCCTCCTCAGTAGTTTTCAAAAATAGCAGAATAAAAATAAAGCTCTTGAATTGCCTCAGCCTTCTCATCGCACTCTAGAAAGGATTTCCAATCGTTGCATAAATGGGTAGCATGCATAATAATACAGAACATTCTTTAGGTTATTTCCTCCTTTCATGGCTCTAAATAGCAATAGATGAACATCTTTTTGCCTATAACGTTTGCCCATATTTTGGATGATTTTTCTTAGACAAATTCTCAGAATTAACCCATTTTAGCAGTTTAAAATAGCAATGCGATGTGGCTTCATCACAACCTTCGTCACCATTACATTGAACTCACTTTTGTTGGATACTCAAGTATGTATTTTTTTCTTGATTTTCACTAGTTGTGTGCCTGTTCCTGTGAATTATCTGCCACATCATATTTCTCTGTCTCTTAAAGTTTTAAAGCATTTCTTATCGGTGTACATGAGCTAAATATATTTTGTCACATTTACAGCACACGTTTCCCCAAGTATTTCTGTTAGCAAATTGCATAAGTTCTGAAAATACGTAATTAAGCCAGTTAATCATGTATGATTCAGGAATCTTATTCTTAGAATTTCTGGTTTGGTTTAGGTGAATGCAATCACGATAGATGGTGTGACGCCATTGTTCAACGCATGCTCGCAAGGCAGTGCCAGCTGTACAGAACTGCTTTTGGAATATGGCGCCAAAGCCCAGCTGGAGTCATGTCTCCCATCTCCCATACATGAGGCTGCCAGTAAAGGTAACTTAGTTACGGGATTAAGTACCAAGGGGAGAAAGTTCCTCCAGCAACGTAAACTGCTCCATTTATCTTTCGATGAATAACTGCAGGGAGAAGCAGGGGGTGGTGCATGTGGGGGATGGGCATTAAATAAACTCGTCTCTACCGTGTGTTGGCAGGTCACCATGAATGTCTGGACATCCTGATATCCTGGGGTGTAGATGTGGACCAAGACATTACTCATTTGGGAACTCCTCTCTATGTAGCTTGTATGTCACAGCACTTCCATTGCGTCTGGAAGCTTCTTTATGCTGGTATTTTCCTTTAAAATATCTTTCATTTCACCTATACATACAAGCAATTATTTATTTCTCTAAATAAGCTTCTTTAAAACTTAAATCTTATGCTAAAAATGTTCTTATTACTGTAAGCATTCTCACCTATACAAATACAATCAATAAGAAAGAACTTCATTGTTAAGTCTATTTCACAGCTCACAGATGAATACATAATCTTTATATTTTGTATACATAGCATTGGCAGACATTTGAGTATGTAATGGAATCTGAAGGCCTTACTTATAAAAGATCATAAATTAAGAGCTTGGAGTTTGAATTTATTATTGCCAAGTATGTATATATCTGGAAACAAATCTATCAAAAGAAATTTTAGGGATAGTAACTGCTTAGATGACGTTATCTTCTACCAACCGTAAAAACTCATGTACTTGCCTAGACTCTACTTTCTGTCCTGCTTACTTGAAAAGAATTGTTGCCCTTTCCCAGTTACTTGAAACAAAGCAATTCCTCAAGGTTGAGCTTTAACCCCCAGAGAAATCTTCCTAACCTATCAAGACCATAGTGGTCACTCCCACTGCAGGACTGAGAGCTCCTTTAGGATATGGATTATGCTTTTTCTACATCATCTCCTATCTCTGGCATGGGTCCTCCTTCTCATACGGTAGACGCTTAGAATATATGTAAAACGAGTAAATGGATTTCTATGCCATTTAATGTTTTCAACAGTCATTTGACCCCTGACATATACTACCCTTTTTTGTGCTACTCACATTATCTTAGCTAAGTTAGAAACTTCTTGCAAGCAGGGTGCATCTGCTATTTCCTTCCCATTACATCTAGTGAGAGTCTTAAACATCAGTTCTGTTAATAATTGTTGACAGATTGTTTATTCTCTGTCCATGTTCTTCTATCAATTTGGTATAACCAATAGAGTTTATGCTCTATCACTTTTCTTTAGTTTGCTAGGAATATTAGGTTTTCTACCAAACATTTTATATTGGACTTTAAAAAAGTATTGAAAAAGTACTGTTAGTAACTGTTGATTGGTTGTTAGTTTCAGGCTATGTTCTTCCGTAAAATTGACATAGCCAATGTTTATGCTTTCTCTATGGAAATTTTGCTATGGAATATAATTTTTCCATCAAACATTTTATATTTGTTTTAAAAGTATTGAAAATGATCACATTTATTGAAATTTGAAAGTAGCAGGAGGGCCATAAAGGGACTCTTAACATGTACTGCTTCTTAAAGACATCATTAGTTTTACAGATAGTATCAGAAAACAGAGTTGAAAAGAACTTATGCCTTTTTATTGGTAGATGTTTCTTGGTATTGTAACCATCTATGTACTGGAGAATGAGATTATTGTTTTTTACAATATGAAACAGCATTTATTCACTGCATATGCATCGAATGACCGCCATGTGCGAGGCCTTGCACTAAAATAAAATAACCATGCAATAGGTAATTTAACAGGTGGGACTGCGTTTTTTAAACCTAAGCATTTTTAAAAAATTTACTTTGCATGCAGGTATTATTGACATGCCTCTCTACCGAAGAGGCTTAGTGTCTTTATATATTTATTGATTTAAACTACATGAGTGAGAAGAGGCAGAAAAATCTATATACATTTTACCTAAATAGCTCACATGTCTAGATTTGTGAGTTTTACTGCCTTAAAATAAATGAAAAGAATGAGAAAAGCTCTCAAATATTAATAATTCTTAGGGCTGTCAACCATGATGAAAATCCATAGGACTGATCTTAATTGTGTACTGTGCATAATATTAACATTAGTTAAAATGATTACTTTTGAAATCATTTAAAAATTAAATTTTTAAATTATATTTCAAGCATACAGAAAAGTATTAGAGAACAATATAACACATATATGTACTCCTTTCAGATGTACTCAGTTTTAAGGTTTTACAGATATATATGTATGTATGAAGCATATATATATATAAGTATGTATGTACTATATATGTATAAAGAAATAAATCATTGCAGATAGAGTTAAGGTGCCCTTTGTGTCTTCCTCAATTGCCTTCCCTTTCTTCACCCCGCTGAGATACCTAATGATTTTTGTTTACAATTATCATCACTCCCTATGTCCCGTAGGTGCTGATGTACAGAAAGGCAAATATTGGGACACTCCACTACATGCTGCTGCTCAGCAATCCAGTACGGAAATCCTAAACTTACTGCTAGAATTTGGAGCAGACATCAATGCCAAAAACACAGAGCTTCTGCGACCTATAGATGTTGCTACGTCTAGCAGTGGGGTGGAAAGAATATTGCTTCAACATGAAGGTGAGAGGAACACGTGTGGAAAATTATATGCACAGATATATATTAGCCTAAAGTAGATGCAATAGAGAGACTTTTTGTCGGCATGTAAAGTAATAATGGCATAAAGATTGGAATTTGTTTTGTGAAAGTAGGTGATTTTTCAACCTAGGTTCTATCGATATAGAAGATATCATGATGTTTTTAACATTCCTTTCTCATCTTACCTAAACTATCATATTCCTTTGGTTAAATATATTCAGTTTTTGTTTTGACAAGGCATGGTATTTAGTTCTGATATAACATTTGCTAATTTATATTTGGAAACATATCCCATTTTATAAGGGCATGCAGCTTCTAGAACATGTTGAAGAAATACAATCAGGAAATATTTTCACATTTAAGACTTTTGTTCTAAAACAGAATTTCTTAAGCACTATTCAGGAACTAAAATAAAATTTCTTTTAGCCTAAATATTAAACCTAATTTGATGAAAAATATGTAATTTTTACCTTTCCTCTTTTAGTGCATAACACTCTCAGGGCTTTTAATTTGTATCTTCTTTAAAAAGTAGAATTTATGTGAGGCTTTAAATGCAGCAATAATTTCATAAGCCTAAGGATTATAATGTTTTAAAGGACATATATGGACTATATCTCAATTATAACAAGATCTCATAAATAACAGCAATATAAATGCTTAGATAAATTTCCCTAGTATAGTGGTCTCATGCTATCCTAGTTTACTACAAAGCATTGGAGTTTTTTTATATATCTTACAACATATAAAAATTTATTTGTGTTTTAATTAATGAATACTGTCACATCTTCTTGTAGCTACCCCAAGCTCTCTGTGCCAACTTTGCCGACTCTGTATCCGAAACTACATAGGAAGATCAAGATTGCACCTTATCCCACAGCTCCAGCTGCCAACATTACTGCAGAATTTCTTACTGTACAGATAAAGTAGTAAAATAATTCTAAATACCTAGAAAATCAAAAATTTCTATTTCACTTGCTTCATGAAAATTTCGTATTAAAATATGCTAATGGTGGGGTAAAAGTGATAAGCGATCACCCAGTGAAGCAGTGAAATATCAATTTTCATTATAAGTGTATTAGGACTGTTTTATGCATTTTTATTGTTTTTGGATTATAGCATATTTACAATATCTATATATTTTTAGCTATTCCAATATATCCTCTTGTTGATTTAGGGAAAAAAATAAGAAAGTCTCCATTTTATGATTTTCTTTCTGATTGGAAAAAATAGAACTCTTACTGAAATTATTCATATGGTATGGTAAAAGGCCTATATTCTTCAAATAATAGGTTCATTTTTTAATTTTGCCTACTGTAATTGGTTATCTCTGTTTTTGATAAATAAAATGCGAGTATGGTTTAGAAAAAAACAACTAATATGTTTTTTGAAATCAAGATGACTCTCATTCAGGAAATCCACTATGTTGAATGTGCGCTTATCATTATAAAGAACAATTCATAAAGATAAATTGGCCCTTTTCCTGCAAAGAACTCACAAGTGACTTCTCCACAGCAAATGGACCTGTTACAGAAACTGTCCCCGCACCCGGAAATGTTTAGCACATCGTACACCTGCTAAGGCTATCTTAAGATCCCCTCGTTCTCAAGAGTCGCCTCTGAAGGTTTCTTGTCCATGCTTTTATGTATATTCCTCTAGCCTTCTTCCATTTCAGAAATTGTCAATAGCTAGTGATATCTGTGCTGAAGAAAATGAACTTCATATTTGACTGACAATGAGGCCTGGGAACATTTTTCAGGGATCATCAGATCAGTCCAAGGCTATAGAAAATGGAAAATAAAATACTCCTTAAATTGTGGAGTTTTTAAAGAAATGCAACTTAGCACATTTAGAGACCTTAACAAATTCACCCTATTTATAGACCTTACTAGTGGTGTTGCTAATTCTTCTTACAAAAAGCAAGGGTTCAGAGTATTAGTATTGCAAGTACTAACAAGAGAGTGTTGTATAAAAGAAGATCTTGCTAAACTAGTCCTCTGCAAGGGTTAATAATGCGTTTATTCTCTTCAGCTTTAACTGTACTTGAGTGGAATAGGAAACATAAAATAATTTTGTGGCTTTTTTGTAATTCAGACTAGATGTGGGTCTATTATGAATTTAGAAATAAAATAATCAGCATAGGACTCTGTGTAAAGTAAAAAAATTGATGAGTTTTACAGATCTATTAAATTTTGATACAGTAAGTATTTTGACCACTAGTTCTGACAACTCAGGGCCTATTTTCCTCCCAGTTCCTGGCTAACTTCCAGAGATTATGGGAAAATAAACTATTTTTGTATATAACTCCAAAGTCACTAAGTTTGCATTTTGGAAAAAAAAAAATCAGGTGTGATTAAAAACATTTGTTTAGATTTTCAAAACTAGAAAAGAAGCTATGGCTATGGCATGTTTGTTAAACCCTGCAGTCTGTGTGGCTAGGGACTTTTAAATGTCTGTTTTACAGAATATCTCAGTCTAACATTGGTAATGAATAATGAGCGTTATGATGTATTTTTATTATTGAATGATTTCATTAAATATAATCAGATATTAAAGCTGCCTTTTGGCAAAAACAGGTTTCTACTAGTAATTTCCCTGAGCTAGAGGTAAAGTCTTAGATTGTAAGAGTAAAGCAACACATCTCCCTTCATTGCTTGTGCCAATAAGAGAAGTATCAAATATTAAAATGGACACTTTAAAATTTCAGTGTATTTGTACCCTGTATCTTAGCTTGAGTATGATTGTCTTATCAAAGGAGTATTCTAATTTAAAAGTATTGTATATTTGTTATTATATTAAAGTGTGATTATTATCCATTGGAATAAAACACTTTGTGCTCTTCTAGTTAGTATTTTATTTTATAATGAAAGGTAATGGCGAATATGATTCAATTGCACTAATTTTTTTCACCACCCATTTCAAAATAACTGAAACATGAGCATTAAGAATAGAGTAGTGCAGAATAAAAATGGATACCTCCAAGGTCTTCTAATCCAAAACACACGCTTATATATATATATGCGCTAAAGAGCAAGGACAAAATTCACCAAAGGCAAAGAACAAAAGAATTTTCTATTTAACATAAGATTAAAGAAATACAGTGAAATAATTACTGTGGGTAGGCACTGTTAAAACATTTACTTTGGAAGAAAAAGTATTTATCTTCCATTATTTTTATAACCACAGCGTATATTTGATGTTCCCGAGAAAGTAAATAGAAACATGTGTAAAAGAAGGTCTGCATCTATCTATCGATGTTTCATTGTTCCGTAACGGCACTGGAGCGAACTGAGGGTGGTTATTTACAAAATAAGTTTACATAAAACTTTAAAACTTACCCTCTCTTTTGGATTATTCCCACGTTTTTACTCTAATTTCTCTATTATTATTATCACTTATAATTTAGCTTATCGTAAGGCTTGCCTTCTCTCTCAAAAACCTAAGAAAACATTCTCATTCAAGACAAATGGAAGCGAATTTATTCAGAAAATTCATTAGCTTCCCATCTGCTCTGCAGCCTTACACAAGTCACTTCAGCTCTGTAGCTGCCAGTTTTCTCATTTGCTTAAATGACGGGTTTCTTCCCATTTTGAGTCCTGCGTTCTAATTCCTTGAGTCTATTAATGCCTTTGGGAGTTCAAATACATTTTTAATTTTTTTGTTGTTTATGAAAAGCTTATATGGTGGGTCCACATTTTATAAACCACATATTTAGGTTTGCAAAAAGTCGATTTTATTATTCTAAACAGAACTTAATTTTGATCTCAAGCTTCCCTTTCACCGAGTGAGATCAGGCCGTTTCTGTGCAAACTCAGTCGACTGATTCAATGATCTCTCAGTCTATTCGGGTAGACTTTTCAGGTGAACTCGGACAATTCAAGCCTCTCTCCTCCCACTCCATTTCTTCCTGGGATGGCAAGTAAATCCTGGAAGACTTCTGTGAAATCCACCTTTCGGAGTATGCGTCTGCCAGAGTCTGTCCTCTGGGAGACCAAGCGTGCCGGGAGAGCAAGTGTTAGGCAGATGGTGTGGGGCAGTCGGGAGGTGACACGAGGCCTTTGCATTGACTTAAGAAACCTCCTAATATGAAAGTCAAAAAACCAGAATTGATTCTCCTAAAACTCATCTCGCTTCCTTCCCTTTACAAGTGTTGTTCCTTCTGTCTGGAACACATTCTACTCTCTCCTCTGTCTTATAACTGCTGCACTTTCGCCAATAATTAGCTAAAAAATCACTCTTCCAAGAAATCTTCCTCATCTTCCAGTGTGGGTTGTACACATCCATCTATTTGTTTTGGGACTCTGTGCAGGCCTCTACTGGCATCATAATACTATGGAATAAACTTTGATTTTCTCATCTGTGTCACAGACTCTGAGTTCACTGTAGAACTCGGTTGCGTCATATTTACAACTTCCTCCTCATCAGTCAAAGATTCGTCTACATTCCTCCTCACTAAAGACCGTCATATTTCCTCTTCGATTAGCTTGAAACATAAAAGTTCTTTCCTTCTCTGCCCACCAGGGATGTGTGTGATTGCATGTGGAAAGTTAGCATCCTCTCTCTGAGGGTGAGAATAAGAGAAAGGAGATGTTGAACCAATTCAACTGCTTCCTTAATCATTCTCCTGTTTCAGAGACTGAAGTTAAGGACTTCATTGATAAAGAAGGTGACGCTATTACTCGGAGTAGAGTCACATGAGGAATCAGGAATCCTGATCCAGGTCGTTTGAACAGTTACCACTGAGCTCTCCCTTCCTCACCCTCCACTGGGCAATGTTAGATGACAGTCCCTTACACAATGACTGAAATATGGGACTTGAGGTTAGAATGCAACTTAAATTCTACAATCAGACTAGAATGGTGTTCTCAAGGACATTATTAAAAAATAAAGCCACCCCAAAGTTACTCATTTTCTCTGAATAATATATGCCTTAAAAATCTGTGTCACCTCCAGCCACTGCCAAGTCCAGCACGTGCAGAGTGGACCATGAGCCACTCCCTCCACAGGTGTTTGGGCATTTCCCCTTGGAGCAGACGGCAGGCGGGCAGGTGACTTGTGGTGGGGCACGAGATTGAAAGAAAATTGGGACAAAGGGATGCTCTGATGTAAGGTTCTGGGAAAATAAATACGCCACAAAGCAGTTAACAGAAGGCCGTGAGACGTAACAAATGATATGGGGTGAGGATGCTGTGGGCATACGATTGTGAGAGAGAGAGAAAGAGACCCAGACAGCCATGGTTTATAGTGACGGTGGCCGCCTTCACAGAAAGTGGGACCTGACCTGAGAGCAGACTTTTCATAGTCTTTCCTTCTTTGCCTGCCTGCTCCTCCACCTGCCTGAGGCAGCCCAACCTGAGGCCCATAGCCGCAGCTGCAGGAAACAGGAGACTCACGGAACAGAGTTGGCAGGACACCAGAAGAGCTGAGCACCGAACATGAACCCTTTGACATGTCAGATACCGCCATTTTCCCACCAATTAGGAGAAATAAATGTAGCGAGTCTCTGTTCTTTGAAACAAAAAGAGATAACTAAAATACACACATAATCAACATAAAAAGATAAGTTACAAACTTCCACATCCCTTCAGACGAGAAGAAAACCCTGCTTGGATACATCTACTTATCTGCTCTTAAGCCAGTGAATGTTACCAATGGAGATGGAAGCCAGAAGGCCTCGATCACTCAGCATCCGACCTCGTCAGACCAGACCCTAGACAACAATGCTAAAGCATACAGTGTCACGCGAATGGTTATTTGTAGCATGTCCAAAACATTCATACTGAAGATGGGAGAAAACAGGGATAAAAATATGATATAACCCCTTACGGAAATCCTTGCATTGTGAAGGTGATGACTTTTTTCCTTCTGTGCTAATCCCATATGGTCCTTCCTATAAAGGCACATTCCTAAAAGACAGCCTAGTGGGAACCCTGCTCCCATTATGCAAATGCTCTAGTTAGGGACCCATTAGCTGCTTAACTAGCTCTGGTATGGAGGCCCTTGTCACAGGTTATATAGAATAATTTACACAAAGTAATTAAAATATTTAAATCTTTAAAGCAATTTCATAAATTCAGTTCATCAAAATGTGTCTTGATGGGGAACGTAAGCGTTGATGTGAACCACATGCCTTTGCGAGGCCGCCAAGCAATAATGCCTCTGCGCTTGATGCAGACAATGGTGACCCGGCAACTCCTGTTGCCAACAGTCATTATCTTTATAGCTACAGCATAAGGCAATTAAAATCTTGAATCTGGTGAGGATAAAGCTCTAAAATCCCTGTCTCTTGCAGGCCAATAATATTATAATTTATTTTTTTAAAGCCAATAGGATCTTTACCTTCAATGTCCTCCCAAAGTAACTTCCCAAGAGAGGATTTTTCCCAGTGGAAGGGGTGCATTCCAGGGAATATAAATGACCTAAACATTTTAAAGAAAACATCCACTGGAACTGCTATTCCATGTAGCTTCATTCATATAAGCAAAACTGATTAGCTTCAGTTCCTAGAAATATGAGATATTCGCGTTTTGGGGCCAGAACACCAACAGCATGCTTAGTGCATCACCAGACAATGAAGATTCCCAAAGACTCTAGGAAGCAAAGAGTAGGGTTCTTGGTGGGCACAAGACTTGATGTCAAACAAGAAAGGGTTAGAAAAGAGATCACCTGTTGATGCAAGCTAGGAGAATTAATCAGTCAGGACATTCAGTATTAGGACGGGTCCCACCATGAACCCTCGCATGGCCCCTGAAAAATTATTCGTCAGGAGGAATATAGGCAGAGAATTCATGGATGTGAGGGGTGAGGAACAGGTTGCTTCCAGCAACCTCAGAGGTAGTGGAGGGTGGGTTGCATGACCGGTTAGACCTTCAAACTTCCTATATCATGGTAGAGCATGTCTGAATTTGACCAAAGGAATAAAGATATGGAGAAAACACTGTTTCCCAATCTCCTCTTATCTGTGTACAACATATAGCTAACACTCCACACCAGGCTTTAACAAAGAAATATATGGGTTTATGGCAGTGGAGAGGAGGATATCATGGAAAAAGAAGAACGGATATCTGAGGGCCAAGGGCTACAGGAGTAGATTCCACAATAATGCCCATGATAATTCCTCCCATTCTTATGTGTACATCTTTGCCAGGTGATTTTCTCTCTGCCCCCATCAAGAGGTGGAGTCTGTTTCCCCATCTCTTGAATGTGAACAGATCCTGTTTCTTCCTGTGACTAAGAAATGTGGTTGAAGTGATGTTGGGTTAATTTTGAGCCTAGGCCTCAGGAGACCCTGCAGCTTCTGCTTTTATCCTCCTGGAAGCCTGAAACCACCATGTTGCAGGCCTGGGCTAGCGTCCTTAAGGAGAAGAAACCATGTGGAGAGAGATGCCACCAACAGCCAGCACCAATGGTCAAGTATATGAGTGAGGCTGTCGAGACCACGCAACCCATGCTGAGCAGCCGGGTAATTGGAGCCACATGAGTGACCCCAAGCAAGACCAGGAGAGGAACTACCTGAGCCCATCCCAAATGCTGCCCCATATCCCTGTCCCTCCTTTATGGGTCACTTGTGTTACTGCACGGCTCATGGGCACAGGCACTGACGACTTTTGTTCCAGATGACCTTTTCAAAGATGTTTATATAGGGAAGATAGAGCTCAGAGGATACACAGGATAGAGACAGTGTCTTCCCTCAGAGCACAGTGCAGGAGTGTTTGCTGACCAGCATAACAAAGATAATGTCTCCCTCCAGGGCAAAGATTTGGAAGGTTCTCTTGCAGCTCATGATAAAAGATTGGGGTTTCCTAAGCTTAGTATTTCTCAGCTGTGATGGAAACCCCGGTGCGTGGAGCTTCCACCTGAGCCTTTCCATGGCATTCCGACACAGGGGACGTGAGGAACCGGCATGAAGACAGAGCTCATGTTGCTGTCAATGCTGCGAGTTGTATGAATAGATCCAAGGTCTCGCATCTTCTGACAGCATCCGAGAAGCTTTGGCAGGCTAACGTCTTCAGTTTGCAACTTGGGGAAGAAATCGCATACTTTTTGCATTTCTCAGCAGTGTTATCTCCTGTTTCCTCCTTCTGAACGATAGGTGAGGAAATTGCTCCCAGCAAAAGTTATCCAAATCTAACCTTCACCCACACATAATTGTGACAAATACAGACTTCTCTGTCTCTGTTACTACAGTTTATTCTGTAGATCTATGGCAGAAGAATGTAATACAAATTAATCACTTTTCAACTAAGACTTACTACATATCTATTGCACACAATTGGCAATATGTAGACGATAAAGACTGTATCATAATGCAGTTCCAGCAGTTTGCAAGCTCTCACGCCATTATCTTTATATGGAGAGAAGTACCATATACATAACCATCCAATATATTTAAGTTCCAGACCTGATTCTGGCAATTTTTCTCTGTAGGGCTCATTTTCTTCCTTTTGGTTAATGATTCTCAACCTTTATATTATCTACCTCTTTTATTATTTCCTTCATCATTTCCATATTTTCAGAGATTTATCAGCCAGGCACTACTTGTTAGGTAAATCCTGTATGATCTTTTGTATACACAGCACACTCAGGTAGGCCTCAGCCTGGACCTGCTGGAAAACAGGCCTTTGATTCGTCCATTCTCAATAAGCAGGAGGGAAAGTGTAGGTGTTGGTGTCAATCACCTGTACCTCGTAGACACAAAGTATGTTTCCAGAGTCTCTAGAATATTGAAAGACGATGGGATGGTTTAAAAACTTTCATGAGTTGTCAGAAGGAGCTTCTTGAAAATGCAATGGGCTCCTCATCCTGATCGGGTATGGTAACCATGGGATGGTGAGCTGGGTGCCTCTTCCAGGAACCAGAGGACGGGAGAGGTGGCTCTCTTTCTGGGAGTAATGCTGGGTACCTTTGATTAATCTGTGTAGCTTTCTTTATGCAGTGAAATTCGTGCATCCCACTTGGCAACATCACTGTGACTCTAGTGACAACTACACACTTTTGTATTTTGAAATAGCAAAAATAGGCTAAGGACAAAACACCACCAACCAACCATTACTATCTTCAAGTATCTTTAGGGACCTGTGGCTCTAGAACAGGACAAATGAGGCTCGAGCACCTCCAAAGTCCTCTACTTCTCTATAATAGTCTATTAGCTATGAAACTCCATGTACCTCCAAACGAATATTCTATCATATATTTTTTATCATCATACGTCAAAAACCGGCTTTCTTGAAAGTATAAGCCTACCTTCAGCAAGGTGATGAAACTAGCAGATCTTAATAAATTTTAAATTGTGATTATGGAATAATATAAACTAAGTTTTTTATAAATGATTACTTAGAAGTTTCAAATTTTTAAGAAATTGATGATTCATGTACTATTGATTTATAGATCCCAAATAGGGATATAAAATATTTGTGTCAAAATTTAATGAATAAACATTCACAGTATATAAATCTTATATTCTGCAATCTAGAATGAATATTGAAAGAAATGATCACTATTTATGATAGACATCAAGCTTACATATTAAAAGAAATGTGCATACTTTATTCTGCATTGTCTTAATACATTTCTCATTTTAAAAATTCTTTCCCATCTTTAAAAATATTGGAATCTTGGAAGGACCCAATAATAGTACTTCTTCCTGCCCAACTTCTGATCAAATTGAAAAATAAAAAACAGTCATGCAGATTGAAGCCAAAATGTTACCTTAATATGGGTACAGGCCAAAATTGAGGACACAGCTCAGTATGAGGGCTAAGTAAACACTGGAACTGGATTCTGGAATCAGGAAGATGTATCCATATATCATGGGTCATATTGTTCTGGGACAAGTCTCCTCTAGAGGGGCACAGCTGCCTCTGGTGGACCAGAAGACAGTGAGTGTCTACTCTCTGCACCCAGCAATCTCCAAAGTGGAAGGTGGGTGGAGCCCAGGTGAAAAGCCAATGACAATCATTGATGTTGATGGCTATTTGGTTGATGCAGACGTTAGGTGGATCTTACAGAATGACGATGGATTACTGTAAACGTGATCAGGATGTAACTCCAATTATAGCTCTTTTTCCATTTGAAGTGTCTTTACTGGAATCAGTCACACCACAATCCTTAGGAACTGTTATGCTGCTACGGATCTGGAAAACACTTTTTTCCCCTCCATAACAATCTGCAAGAACCACCAAAAGCAGTTTACTTCTGCTCTCTGCCACAAGATTGGTCGAGATTTTTGAGTGTCTTAATGTCTCACAGAACATTTCACTAGTCCACTATATTGATGATCTCATGCTCACTCTGCCTGATGAACAGGAAAAAGCAGGCTCCTTAGATGACTTAGAGAGATGTGGGTGAGCTAGGGGTAGAGGAAAACCTCACTGCAGGGACTGAGCAGTGTTATCTATCATTCAGCACCCAGCCAGGAAGACAGAAGTAATTCTGTGGACTCAACAACTAAAGTTGTATACGGTTGACCCTTGAACAACACAGGGGAGAAGGGCGCTGACCCTCTGAGCAGTCAAAAACCCATACATAACTTTCGATTCCCCCAAAGTTAACTACTAATAGCCTATGGTTGTCTAGATGCCTTACTGATAACATAACAGTTGATTAACAGATATTTTGTATATGTATTATATACAATATTTTTACAATAAAGTAAGCTAGAGAAAAGAAAATGTTATTAAGAAAATCACAAGGAAGATAAAGTGTATTTACTATTCATTAAGTGTATGTGGATCATCACAAAGGTCTTCATCCTTGTTTTCATGTTGAGTAGGCTGAGGAGGAGAAGGAAGAGGAGGGGTTGGTCTTGCTCTCTCAAGGGTGGCAGAGATGGAAGAGAATCCATGTATTAGTGGACCCATGCAGTTCAAAGCCGTGTTGTTCAAGGGTCAACTGTATAAAGAACTGGTTAAACAGATGTTGAAGAACTGAAAAACTAGAATGGAACAGAGTTAACACAGAGACAGAAGCTTCAGGAAGCAATTGCTACCCCTAGGGAAGAAGTTTAGGTTATAAGAACCTAGAACTTGGAGGACAAGCCCTAAGACAGACTTCCTGAGAAGGGGGTGTGGTGTATACAGCTGGTGCCAATACTGTAGAAGCTCAGAGGAGCATCCGAGAGTAAAATTTAGGTCTCAGACTTCTAAGGAGGGCCACTTCTCAGTGGTTGCTAGAAGCTCTGAGAGAGTATGATGAAACTTGCTCCAGGGCTAAAAAAAAGTTGGAGACTGGAGCCAACTACCACTGCCAGGTGAAGCTTTGCTGCTGTGGCAACACACGGATACGAACAACAAGCAAAGGAAAAACAGCAAGTCCCTTCTCCTTGCCTCTGGCTTGCTGGTCTCTCTATAGTGCCCCCTATTGGCAGAATTTACCACACAACCAGCAAAGGAAAAATCACACTGCAGAGTTCCAATTCTAGCATCACAGAGCTGAATACAGAAAGATGTGTTTGTAAAGGAAATGTATTTGCTTAACAATTGGCACATTTATTACAAAAAAATGTTCTCACTCCTTAGCAAGACTGTTCACAAGTAAGCCTCTATCTACAGCCCTAATCTACCTGTCTAGCAATTATAAGCGCCCCCAATCTTTGGCCAGTCCTCATGCTAATGTCTAAATACTTCCTCTAACACTACTGGGTTATTTGTTATTTCATAAAACTGATTTAAAAAACTTATATGTTGATGCCTTTGCACAATTAGTCATTCTGTGTGAAACTGGTCCTTCTTCATCCAATAGATTGCCCTAATTATCTTAGAAACGAAAACTTATACTTACTGAACACTCTGTTTCAGGCTCTTGACATATTTGTCTATTTAATCCTTACAACAATTCTGTGAGGCTTATACTATTTATTTTCACATTTTACAAATAAAAAGTTATATAACTTGCCCAAAGTTACATAGCTAATAAAAGGTAGAACCAGCCCTTCAAAGCCTGTGTCTTAACCAATTTAAAATGCTGCTTTCTAAGATCCAAATCAAAGGTCGCCTCATCGGAGAGAACTTCCTAGACTACCCCAGGCCAAAATACTTGCTTCCTCTCCGGTGCTAACATATTTTTATCATGGCAGAACTTTTCAGTGTATGTAATCTTTTCACTCATATTTATATCTCGGTATCTCTTATAGTCTAGTGCACAGCTGTCCAACAGACTTTCTGCAGTGATGGAAAAGCACTGCATTTGTGCTGTCCAGTATGGCAGCCACTAGTCACACATGGCTGTTGAGCAGTTGAAATATACTCAGTGTTACCGAATTTATTTTATTTTAATTAAACTTATTTAAGTTTAAATAGCCACATGTGGCTACTAGCTACCATATTTGATAGTAAAGATCTAGTTCCTCAAAAAAAGTTCATAGACTTAATAAATCATTCATTAAAAACTTTACTAGGCAAAGAGAAAACACTTGTATAGCTTCATTTTTGTTTGTTTTCAACCATATGGAGAGCACATTGGTTTACTTCATTAATGAACATGTATATGAATTCAACAAAATATTATATAGCACTACTATCAATATCCTTTCCATACTTTTATCTTGCATAGTATGTACCCACTTTCCACCTTAAGCAATTTTTTTTCTGTAAAAAATTAAAGGATTTTAATAATTTTGTTTGTGTGAAAATTTAATTTATAATTGTCTATCCCCATTCTGCAGTTGTTTTCATTTGTTTCCCTGCACTGTTCACTGATAAACCCATTGCCTGGCAAACAGTAGGGACTCAATTTTTGTTGGATTGATGAAGGAATTAGGCACACTAGGGAATCTTGGTGAAGTGTGAAAATCTAACCTACAAATTGTTTTCACATATTCTGTAATTCTTACGAACGTTTAAAGTAATCATTAAGGAAACAGGTATGTTAAATTTTGTAGACAAATACTCATTTCACTTTCAAAAATTTTTTCCCCCGTCCCTGCCAATTCCCAAACAAAAACTGTCCCTGTCCTCGGGAGGCTTCTCACTCCGCTCCTCAAAATACTCGACTGAAAGAGGCCTTTGGCTGGGCAGAAACCACAGTATTTAAAATACAAAACTTACGAACAAGGAAACAGAAGAAAACAGTAAGAATTCTATATTGGTTAAGAGTGAGGTCAACAAACTGAAATTGAAAGCTTCACCCAAGCACGAAACTCTCCGGACGCTGATTTCCGGTGCCTCCCCCGGAGCTGCGCATCTCAAAAGCGAAGTACCGCGGCGGCCCAGGGCGCCTGCGCGAAGGCTGAGGTCCCGCCCCGCCCCCGCGAGGCCCCGCCCACCCACTCTAAGGCCCCTCCCGCCGCTGCTGTTGCCACAGAAGCCCAGAAACCGCCATGGCTGCCGCCGGCCAGGGAAGACAGTATTTGACACAACCGGCGGCAGCCCCGGCCGAGTCGCCGTCACTTTCGCCACAGCCAGCAGCTCCCATCCGAGGGAAGCCTAAGAAGTGTCTGGTCTATCCGCATCCCCCGAAGAGCTCCCGCGTGTCTCGCTCCATTCTGCGCTGGCTCCAGGGTCTGGACCTCAGCTTCTTCCCCAGGAACATCAACAGG
This sequence comes from Avahi laniger, assembly GCA_963575035.1. Lineage (NCBI taxonomy): Eukaryota > Metazoa > Chordata > Mammalia > Primates > Indriidae > Avahi > Avahi laniger. The sequence goes on along the minus strand of CAUYSK010006668.1, from coordinate 53,648 downwards.
TGCTCGAGCCGGCCCAGGCCCCTAGGAGGCCGCACCGGGCTCGGCGCCCTGGGGATCCGCGCCCGCCTCCTTTCTGCCACCTGTGCTGGCTTAGGTGTCTGATCTGGACCATCCAGCCACGCACCACACGCACATACACGTGAAAATACCTCTTAGCGAGTGAGGTTTTGGAAAAATACGAGGAAGCATTTTATTCATTTATTTAATCAATTGTTAAATTGAAAACTTAAGCTAATATGGAATGCTTTGGTGACTGCAAAAAAAAAAGCAAGGTTTTTGTTCTTCTGGGACATTGGGCATTAATATTAGTGAGGATCAGTTTACCCTTCGTTAGGGATGGCATCTAGTTTGAGGGTTATGAGGGATTTTAAATAGTTGCCTTAACTGTAGCCACCCTGAATGTAATTGGCAGTTAATATTTGCTCTGGGAATGCCAACTAAATTCTATAAAAATTAAGGCAATGAATCTTTTGCAGGAAAAATTCTGGTTTAAGGTAGTCCCTCCTTTACCAAGAACACCAAGCCCCGCAGTGAATGCCTGAAACCACTGAACCCAATTGCCATTAGTTGGAACACACTTCTGTTCACGTATTTCACCCACAAATGTAATGCCTTTTCCATCTTAACCAAGCACTTACCATGCACTGTGGCTGTAACTTTTGCTGTTCGAGGTGTGATGGCAAAACTAGCACGGATTTTTCTTCTTCATAACTTGATAGATTCATTCTTTATCATATATTTTAGCACCCTCAGCATACCATTTTCCCCCCTTTTCTTATTGAGAATTTTCACCTTTTCACTTAAAGAAAGCACCGTACAACTTATCTTTGGCATATGAGAATTGCCAGCATCACTAGTCTTCTGCTTTGGGGCCATTATGAATTAAAATAAGGGTTCCTTGAGCACAAGCACTGATACTAAATGACTAATGGGTGGGCGGTGTCTACAGCGGGGGATAGATGGACAAAGGGGAAGATTCACCTACTTGGTGGGACAGATAAGGAGTATGGGATTTCCTCACGTTATTCAAAATAATGCACAATTTAAAAATTGTGAACTATTTCTTGAATTTTCCATTTAATATCTTCAGACTATGGTTGACTGAAGGTTACTGAAACTGCAGAAAGTGAAACTGTGGATAAGCAGTGACTACTGTACTAACTTCAGTATTTGGTATTTCTTACAAAAAGGCATCTAAAAGTTTAATGAACATATAAATCAACCGAAGATCTCGTTAAAATGCGTATTCACTAAAATTAATAGTTTGAATTTATAAAAAGAAGTCCCAAGCTTTTGACGTGTATATAATCTTACCAAACTGCTATTCCATAGTAGGTTGTTCTCAGAGCAATGATCCAACAAAACTAGTTTTACAAAATACTTTGTCAGTATGGAATATTAGATTGGTGTTAATTAATTATAAAACAATACGAACTGCATAATTAACTACACTGTATATTATTTCCTTATTGTTATGGATCAGGGATTTTTCAAATGGCTTCCTGATTGCAGAAATATTCAGTATATATTATCCCTGGGAATTTAAATTATTTTCCTTTGAAAACGGAACTTCTTTAAAAGTCAAATTGGATAACTGGGCACAGTTGGAGAAGGTAAGTTAGCAATCACTTATAATTTTAACTGTTAAAAAGTTTGTTTTAAAAGGTGCATTTCTAACTTCTTGGATCTCTGTGTATGTGTGTCTGACTGTGTGCTAGGATCCAATGGCAGCTTGTTCTGTGTATCATAAAGCTTAGTAAATTCCAATTGTTTATGTCATGAGTCATCTATGAAACTGAGCATATTCATTTTAATTAGCATGGAAATTAATGATTTGTTTTCTTGCTGAATATTATCTTTTAATAATTAATGTGTTAAAGAAAATTAGTTGAGAGATAAAAGGGAGATTAAAGCAAATTCATAATAATTGGAGATTTTTATAAAACTTATGATGGAAATTTTTTTTCTACTATTAAAGTTCATGGCAAGAAAAAATTTTAAATTACCTAAAGAACTGATCCATGGAACAATTCATTGCAAAGCTGGAGTACCTGAAATAATGATACAAGAGGTTTATACTTTATTAACACACCGAGAGTAAGTTATTTAAAATTTCCTAGGACAATTTAATGTGAAACTTTTGATAATATAAATCTCATTACTAAAATGTGGCTTGTAAACAGTATTTTATTTCTTATTTCCAGAATTAAAAGTGTCCAGGATGACATCGTGAATTTCACAGACTATAGTTACCAGATGCGTTTACCCCTGGTTCCCAGATCTACAGCTTCAAAGTCTATTAAAGATAACATTAGGTTGACAGAATTACTAAGCAATCCCAACATGCTCAACAATGAACTTAAAGTAGAGTTTCTCTTCCTTTTACACATGTTGCAAAGAAAATTAAGCAGAAAATTGAATCCAAGTAAGTTTTCCTTGGAAACAGCTGAGTTCTTCCAACCTCTATGAGGCTGTTCTTGAGCACATATGAAAGAAAAGCCTGCACTGGTTCATTTCTGCTTTCACCTGTCACTGGTTTAAAGAGAAAAAAACTACTCTAATGCTAGAAGTGGAGTGATTTATTGTCATTGGAGTGGTTAGTGTTATAATTCATTCTTTTTGATGAAGGCATAGGTTAACTCCTTTTTTAAGAAAAATATTTTAAGAATCTATTCATGTAAAACATTTGTGGGAAATAAGAAGTTCACATATCAACTCAAGTAACTAAAGGGTTTAAAAGTTAATCAGGATATAAATTTCTTTGGAAAAGCCGGGATTACCACGATTCACTGTAAATGCTGTCTGGAGTATGGTCAGTGTTATCCTTTCCATAGGAGCCTTGGTGGTATGTAGATGGTAGGGCGGGTTGGGGCAACCCACAACAACTTTCCGGAGGTGCCACTAAAATCATTCTCCAAGTATCCAAAGCATTTGCCATCAGATTCCTATTCTGGAAAGGAGGCAGATATAGGTCATTAGGATTTCTCTTCCTTTTGAACTGCATTTTCTGAAGAAAAGAACCATTTTCTCTCTGGTCTCTGGAAGTAGAGGAAAGCACCAACTGTAAAAACTCCCTAAAATTGTGATATAGATATTTTAGGTTTTGTCTTCCCTTACTCTGTTCATTTTTCCATCTTGCATATTTTTTATTTTTCTTCCTTAACTTTTCTCATTTCTGGTTCATGAATTTGTGAGTAATAAAAGAATTCAGGTTAATACTTTCATAGAATTTTATATTCAAATTTTTATATGTTTTTAAGCATTAAAATTTTGCTGTGAAATTTATTATACATGCAAGGATATAATGTATAGTTACAATTTAAAGAAAAGTAATAATGAAAAAACGATTATATATCCTTATGCAGTTTAAGAAATGGAACATTGTCAATACCTTTCCTTCCCTTGTGTGTCCTTCTCTAATTGCATTCTCCGCACTCCCCTCCGAGAATAACTACTGTCCTGCTTCCTTTGTTATAATTTCCTTGATTAAAAAAGTAGTTTTATGGAAGCATACTATTTATATGTTATTCTTCATTTTATTTATATACATTTTAAAACTTTAATTTAGTTAATTTCATCAAATTTTGCAGTAGGCAGAATGGGCCCATACATTATCCATGATCTAATCCCCGAAACCTGTGAGTATGTTACGTTACATGGCATAGGAGACTTTGCAGATGTAATTGAAGTTATGAAGCTTAAGACAGGGAGTATATGCTGGATTATTCAGGTGGACCCAGTCACATGGAGACACCTCACTTAAGTTCTTTTCTTGTCCAGCATTTTAGTTACTTTAAGTCTGTCAAGTTACTTTTTAATACCAAAAATCACACATCATTATTTTTACTCTTCTGTATAAAACTTCATCTTTACACAAAGCCTAACCTGTATCTGTTGTCTGCTTTTGAACACACCTTCTCTTTCGCCACAGGTTACTACAGCCCTTCTAATTCTTGAATGATACTCTATCTCTGATATTAATTCTTGAGACTACTGATTTTTAAGGGTTTCCTATTTGTTGCCAAAGTAATTAATGGCGATAATAATAGTTCTGCTACAGTTACTGACCAGAGTTGTATTTAGCGTTAACAGAGCATGGCCAATGAGTAGAAATTTCCTTAGGTGCTACTTCAGGCCTCAGTGAAGGATGAGCTGCAGAGGAGGAAGTGAGATTTGGAAGCACAAGGAAATTGCCCAAGTACTGTACTTACAGGATTAGTTAGAAAGAAATATGGAAAAGGTGGAAGTAATTTTAAATCACAATTTTTTTTATTTTTTCCTTTCATTTTCTCCTATCATCAGTCCTGGTCTACACAATTTTTAATAGTATAAAAATGTTTGCACAATGAAATGGGTGCTGTATGATTTTATTTATATGAAATATAAAAATGGGTAAAACCAACCTATAATGAACGAAGTCAGGGTAGCCTTTGTCTTTTAGGACACTGTCTGGAAGACACAAGTGGGGGGCTTTGGGGTACTGGTAATATATCATTTTTGATCTGGGTGATGGTATTCCAGGAGTATTCACTCCAAAAATTCATTGAAGTGACTTACATTTATGATTTGTTCTCCTTTTTGTACATATGTTATCACTGAATAAAAACTTATTACAGGAACATCTAAATATTGCTTTTAAAGTAATTATTTTGTGCATCAAAGATATTTGCACAATGTGGGGAGGGGGTTATTAACCTATGTATTCACACGACTCTAAGGAACATGATAAAGCAGATACTTAAATAATTTGCTTAAGTTTTAAATGATGGCATCTTATTTTGACAATAGTCATTTGACTTTTTTTGAGAAATAACTTTTGTGTTTACATTTTATAGAATGGTTTGATGTCAAACCAACAGTGGGAGAAATTACTCTCAATTATCCTGCTGTCCAATCCGGGTTTAAGTCGAAAGTTTCAAAGAAAAAAGTTGACCCTGTTTTACGTAAGTTCTTGTTTTAACTTTTTGCCTCTTAAAATAGACTTTTTTCCTTTGTTCCATTACAGTTTTAGAAATAGTTAAAATGTCGGTCTAGGCTGACATTCAGTCTTAAATTTTATATTAAATTGGTATGCGGCTGGGCTGTGCTTTTGTTTATTTGTTTCACATGCTCACTTTTTATTTTGAAATAATTTTAAACTTACATAGAAGTTGCAAAAATAATGCAGAATTCTCTTGCATTGTCACCCAGCTTTCTACAGTGACAGCATGTTACATAAAAATAGTTATGTACCATTATCATTGTGTGTATCAAAACCAGAAAAATTGATATTGATACAATACCATTTATTAAGCTACAGACTTTATTCTGATTCACCAGTTTTTATATGTAGTCTTTTTTTTGGTATATAATTCTATAAAATTTTATCACATGTGTAGGTTTGTATAACCACCACTACAATCAATATACAGAATAATAGTTCTGTATTATTCATCACCTTAAAGACCTTTATCACCCTAAAGACATTCCCTGTACACACCCTCCCCACCTGTGACCCCTGGAAACCACTGATCATTTATAATTTTTGCATTTTGAGAATGTTACATAAGAGAAATCATACTTACGTAAAATTCGAGATGACTTTTCACTCAACATAATGCACTTGAGATTCATTCAAGTTGTATGTTATCAATAGTCTATTCCTTTTCATTGATGAATAGTATTCCATTGTATGGATGTATACCACAGTGTGTGTGTGTGTGTATGTGTGTGTGTGTGTGTGTGTGTGTGTGTGTGTATGAAATATATATATGAAAACCCAAGGCAATGAAGCAAATAATTTTGAGGACATATTTAGGACACGCTTTTACTAAACATTATTTGTTATTTATCTGAAATTCAAATTTAACTAGGTGTTCCATATTTTATCTGGCAACCCTACCACAAAGCCTAAAATATTTACTATCAGGCTCTTTACAGAAAATGTTTGTGGATCTTTGTTACAGGGCATGTTTCCTAAAGTGTTAAGAGGGATTTCATTAGGGGTAAAGTTTACATAAAATCTGGGAGATCAATGTCAACAGATTCCTTTTTTGAAAACTTATGGCCTCTTAGAACCTTTAAAATGCTAATATACATTATAAATATTAAAGAGGAGAGATAAAGAATAAAGTGTTTTCCAAATTCTCTTTGATCACACATCACTATTTAGTTTAGCTCTTGCTTCACTGGCCTTATAGAACTTAGTGTTCCTCAGAGCACACTTTTTAATATCCAGACGTCAGGCTGGCCTATCAAAACCCCTTTAACTCATCATACGCTTAGGGCATAGTAGTTAGCATGATGGAATCCAGCAGAAGTGAGTAACAATGTTTCAATGAAAAAAAAAGTGTATCCACAGTTTCACCTTTAGATTCTGGGAATACAACCCCTCCTTCATCCTGCCTCAGCCTTCTGCTGTTCGTGATGTTTGCAGTAGAAGTTCCAGCAGCGTGGGAGCTGAAGCCAGGGCAGGAGGGTGGCCATGGCAGGAGGGGTCGTGATGGGAGCAGGGGTATGGCCAGGAGACTGCAGGGAGGTTCTTTATTCTTTCTTTTTTTACCTGCTTGCCTCTCTCCCTTTATGGCTAACTGGATCTGCCTGGGGACGGGCAAGGGCATTACCATCTGCTTTGGGACTGCAATGAAACGAAAGGATAGGAGTGAGTAGTAAAGTGTCACAACGCGGCTTCTTTCCTGTGCAAGGAACCGATGCAAGTAGACCATATATGAACAATGATGCCTACTGACATTTGAACTGCTCAAGAATATTTCTCATTTCTGTTAGCTTTTTGGGAAATTTTCAAGCTCACATATGAGTTTTCCAGAAAAAGCATGTGTTATCATTGCCTTAAATCAGGATTCCAAGTAAAATGGACTTTTGCTTTTATAATTTTAATAGTGTATAAAGTGCTGTAAATAACCCCTCCCATTTCATTCTCTCAATGCTCTTTTTTATGATTCTCTTTCACTCTAGTGGTCTTTACCTCTCCTTGGAAAAGGAGGTGGGTTTATGGAAACCTTCCCTGGACAGGGCAGATCATGATGGGAGGGTGAACATACTTTTTTTTTACTTCTCTCAATCCTGTTCCAGATATGTATTTGTGTTCCCTTAGTCTAGGTACACAGGAAATTAATGAATGCTGTGGATTTGACATTGGTAATTACATGGGTGAGAACTATTTTAAGGGTTAAATGATTTTTTCTAAATTTACTAAAGGTATTCCATTTCCATTGTTTCTGATAAAAGGGTAGAGTGAATAGTTCAGATCAGCCACCGTAATTTAAAAGTTACTGGAAGGAGGAGAGGCAAGAACACCAGACTGCAGGAACTTAACTCTATTTTCCAATCTAAGATTGCACATAATAGCACTGAAATCACAGGCTGTTCATCTGCAAATCTTCTAATTATCAAACAGGGTCACCAAAATTAATTGTAAGATAGGTTGTTATCTTTGTTTTTTTCTTTTTTTAACACTTAAGTTTCTCTATTTGTTTACCAAAATCTAGTATCTAGCAAAATTATGGGCCAATGGGATAGAGATTTCTTAGTTGTTACTGGCTCCTGTATTAGAACTGAGTGATCTAAAGAGTCTGGGTGGCCAGTTTGGATGCCTCGGTGTAATCAGAGTTCCATAAACTGAATTATGAATCACGGACATTTGTCAAATCTAAGTCCAAAATTGTGCCACTGTTGCCTCAGCTGCTTTTTTGAAGCAATATCTAAAAATAGTTGAGTCATATTCAGTATCAGATGCACCAAAATAAGCCCTGGGTATTTTTAGGCACTGCTGATGACTTCTGGAGGTGGGTGACATTCAGATGTTTTTTTATCTATGACTACTATAATGCATGATTTAAATATTCTTGTTTACCAGACAGTTAGATTAACCTGTGCACAGCCTGCTGCCAATCACTCAGCATATATTTGATACATTAGAAACACTGATGATTGTGTAAATATCTAAAAACTATGAATTGATTTTAATTTTGTTTATTTAAATATTTCGGAAAATACAGGTAATTATGACAGTTTCCATCGAGAAATTTATGTGAAGCAAGCTGGAAAACTTTCTGATTCTGCTTTTAAACCTACCAAAAACATGGAAAATAAAACTTGAAAAGCACCTGTCAAATGGCTTTGAAGACATGATACCACCATCTCTTGCCTTACTAAAGAGATACTGTCACCTAGTCTTGGATGTATTTCAATAATAAATAAATTGAAGTGGTGTCTTATCCATAATTGGGCTAAGAACATTTCTTTTCAATTCAATTCAACAACCATTTATTAAACACCAGTGCCAAGTACTGTGGAAAATATAAAATCAAATAAATGAGTACAGAATGAGCAAAAATAATTTTAAAGGTACAGGTAAACAGAATTCACTATGGTAACACTTCTTTCTCATAAATTGTATAGGAATGATGAATCTACTTTGTAATATGTTTTCCTCATTAGAGCTACTACTTTGCCTGCTATTATATATTTATATATCATATTCATTAATAAAAATTCATTTTGACTTATTAAAATTGGCCCATAGAAAATCTTGTTCATCTCTATGACCCTTAATTTAAACCACTTAAACAAACAGGTGCCCTTCCTATTGATAAGGAGTTGTGGGAAAGGAAAATCATGCTTTTCTTAGAATTTGACTCTGGTGTTTAGCAATCCATTTAGTTCAATTTAAAAATTCCTACTGGATGTTGCTATGTTTCATATTTTTATTGAAGGGAAACAAAAGCAGATTGATATCCTGAAAATCTAATTATCTTTCATATATTCTTGGTAATTTTATATTCATATATGGAAAATTTACTTCGACTAGAATTATTCACGTTTTAATGCTAGCTCATTAACAGTATCATTTGACTTCCAAGACGAATATTACTGATGCTGAATCTCACAATATGAATGTCAGTTTCCAGCCAAACGTATCAGCCTTTCTGTATTTTTGAAGGTTTAGACAGTTTTATTATAATTTCAACCTTCAGAGACTTTCCTGCTAAATTTTACATTTTTGGATAGATAATATTTAGGAATGAAAGTTAAAGAGAGCCCTGAAGATATAGGTACCTCTTGGGAATGTGTTCAGAATCCAGTTTTATCTTAACCAGCCTTAAGTAATTTACCTGTTGTCTTGCATTCTAATGGGACAATCTAAACTGTAAAATTATGAGAATAATTTTTTAACCCATAAAATATAGTTCCTTAGGAAACGGTCTGCAGGGTTTACATGAAGTAGTGTGTAGGCTGCATTACATAATGAATAAATAAATGATGGCAGCAAGTATAGTCACAGTGGGTAACCTCACGAGCTTCTTAAGGATGAGTTGTGTCAACAGAAGCTAATACTACAGGCATATTTTAGGAAGACCATTTCCTTCAAAGGGGATCTTAGACAGAAGGAAGTAATGAAATTTTCTAGGAGTTATACCAGCCCGTATAGGAACAGAACCTTTTCGATCAACGGGCAGAATGTTTATCATGGGGATAGAAGCCAGTGTGACATGCTGTTTATATTAATTAGTATGTGTTTTTCCCATTTTACACTTATTTTGGGGTATAGTGTAGTCAGTGTTTCTCACAAGTGGAGAATCAGCCTCTGGAAAAATCCGATGCAGTGATTTTCCTAGGTTTCTGGGTAGGATAACAACTCATTTGGACAGCTTAGCCCGTCATACCTCTAATGCTTCTGACCCAGCGTTTGCGGAGAAACAGTGGTCTCTCAATGATACTTTCAGGGACGAGACTACTGCTTATCTAAGCAGTTCACTACGTCATATCATGCTTTAATTGCAGTATTTATTAAAATTTAGGAGACCTGAAATTCATACATACATATAAATCTAGATGAGGATTTGTCATATTAAATAGCACAGGTGTATAAATTCAGCATGAAAGTACGTATTTTAATTATTTAGGCACAAATGTCTCAAAGATTTGGTACAATAAGCATTTATTAAGAGTTGATTATAAAGATGTCTTCTATATTAGTGATACATGAAATATGAAAGACTAAATTTTACAAATAGTTTGTGAGGCTTTTACTATATTCAGAATACTTTCTGATTTACAACCAAAAAATGTAAATTTTCTTGTTATAAGGACAATGAAATACGGCCATTGCTCTAACGCAACCATGTTGCTGAACACATTTGGATAATTTCATGGAAATACATATATTTCATTTATCTTGATTGACATAAAAATCATATATTTTTACAAGATGTAAACTCATTTTAATGTAATTTTGTTAATCACCTGGTAACTGGTAACTTTGAGACAAAATATTTTTCCAATGCTTTAAAAATCATTGTCTAATGAGATTCTTCCTTCATAAAGGCATATTTAAATCTGCGAAATAATTTGTTCACACTATTGGTAATATGAACATCTTCAAATAATAAAATAAATTCATATTATTTGTTTGGATTTTCATGCATATGAAATCTAACAATAAAAATATTTTTGTAAATTAACCTTTTTTTGTTTTTCATATTAAGGCACAATATATACAGACTGACACAGATAAATGGCATATTTATAATTCTATGAAGAATTAATAGTTACATAATTAATATTGAGGTATAGAACATTGTAGAGAAGTAATAACAGAATGATAGTTGAATATATCCAATTCAGACCAATTTAGATTTTAGACAGAAATTGGGTTACTCTGGTTTTATTCATGTGTTAAAAAGTTGTATGATATTTTTCTTCATATTTTATATATAATATTATTTTCCTGCATTCATTAAAAATACAGAAGGTAATAATTGTTTATATATGTATAACTTAATGATATCCTTTAAAGTATTTAAAGCCCAAAAAAGATAGCCTTATTAATCTATTTTAAAACAAAATTAAAAGAATGACTGAGATTGAGACTGCCATCTTTAAGTGGGGGGATTTCAACACATATGTGCCAATTAATAATTCACCTCACTCATAATTCAGAAAAATCTGAGTTATAGATATCACTAAGAGTTAAAAAATTACTTCTCAGGTACTCTTTATATTACTCTTTGTATCTCTGAGTTACATATATTGTTTTCTATAATATTTATTAATTTTTTTATAAAATGAAATTTAAGCCTGTGATGCCTTTTTGAGAAGTTAGAAGTGGTCCATGATATGACCACAGTATGATACACAGATACATAATACAGATTGTTTCCAGTTTTAAGAAGGTTTTAAAAATATTTTAAATGCAAAAAGTTCAAAGATAATAAAAAACACAATTATTCTAGTTATATGAGCTTGCTCTTTAGTCAGGCAAAAACATCCATATTATAAATTCTGAAAAACAACTTGAGTATCAAAGTACTATTCTTCCTAGTATGAATTAATGTCATAAATTTCAAAGTCAGAATTCTACTCCAATCGAAATATTTGTAGTTACATATCAGGCTTTTCACAGCTTTACTCTTTTAATAAGTATTTTCAAAATTAAATTTAAATAATAATCCAAAATTTAAACTAGTATTCTACTTACAGAAATTTATTTGAAGTTAATTTTCATCAAATAAATTGTGCTGTAGATAAAGTTAATATAAATTGATTCAAGTTTATTATGCAAGTATTAAATGCATTAATCAAAAATTGAGATCTATGCATACAAATATCTTTTAAAACAGTCAATTATCATCTAACACAAGTTCTCAGACATATCTGATTGCACTTTGTGTTTTTCACCTCCAAATTTTTTTCACGCCTATATAACATATATTTATAATTAAACAGCTGAATTTCACATAAAAAACTTGATAATGTTTTTCTTTTTTTAAAAAAAACAAATATATTTTGACAGTGTATCATTTATTGATATGTAGTAAACTTGTAACTGAAAACTTTTATTCAATATGAACAAAATTAGTTGTTTATGATACATTTTATAAAGGACAATACAGGTGTTTGTTAACTTGAAGATCAGTTATGTACATGTTATATTTAGATATTTCAAGATATTCAGTCATTTGAATATTCTTTATGTACTTATTGTATGTCAAGTATGATTCTAGGTGTTGCTTATTTTATATGTTTCAATGTTTCAACAAGATAGTATTTTGGTACCCTTCATGCTTTGTGAAACCTTTATATGCTTTTATTCAGTCCTTTATAATTTATATATTTTCTTCTGCCCAAATGTGGCTATTATATTTTATAAAGGAGACACCAATTTTTCCTTTAAATTATATAAATATTTTATTTTTTGAAATTAACCGTTACTCTCTACCTTTCCCAACCCGCAGTCCTCCTCCCACCCTTTGGCTCTTGGACAACCAAGATGAAGGCAGTACTAACCCACAGAAGTTCTTCTCTAAAAAAAACAATTAAGCATGGAGAGAAATCTTCTATCAAAATGGATTGAGTCGTATTCCAGTCCCTAAAGGTGAGAATGGATTCACCTTTGCCCACATCAAAGCATCATTCAATGAGATAGCAGATTTCCCATCTTCAAGGAAAAATACAGGGCCCTGTACACAGTGAGAGTTGAGGAAAGATAAGATGAAATTATAAATCTGAAAGATATTTTTAAACTTTTAGAAAGAGAATCACTAATAAAAAATTAATGATGACATTTAGGCAATGCTAATGGGAAATTTAAGACTATGAAAAAAATTAGTATTTCTGAACTGCCACCAAATATAGAAACATTTTTAAATCTCTTAACACTATGTTATTATTCCCTAATGTCTGTTCAAATAGAATTCAGTTTTATAATTTGAATTCTTTAAATACAGTAACGCTAACATACAATAAGTATTGTTAATCCATTAATTGCCACAAAGTTGATTTTATAAATAAATTGCCACAGTTTATATACTGTATAAAAAGTTTATCTTTTTATTTTATATGTCTAGTAATAGACAAATATATTTCACTATTTTAATCATGTAGCCTATTTCAATACAGCTGAGGAAATTATTTAAGGCAGAAACTTAGAACCTGCTCTCCAGAAGATGAAGAATATATTGCTCTACATGTAAATATGTAATTTAAATTATGTTCAGTCATGTGATTACTAGCATATTTATAATTTAGTTGCATCAGGTATTATGTATACCAGGGGTCGTTAGGAAAAATCAAATGTGAAAAACTTTTCAATTTGTATTACTCAGCTCTTAGAAGGAAAACATGATTTAAAAAGCACAAAATGCATTAAAAATTTTATTTTCTTAATTAGGTTTGAAGGCTATCAGGTTTTTGGTCATAATTTCAAATGATACATCTTGTTACTAGCAAATGATTTCTAGATAATGGAAAGCCCTTCTTAGGATCAGGTAAAGTTGACAGCTTCCTACTAACAGGTACTTGAAATTTCACATTTATACCCCAAGCACATTAATTTTCTGTTGACATAGAAATATCCTGGGAGGGTAGCACTCCATTTTTATTAGTCATGTGCACCTTGGTGTATATGAGATAATTAGCAGACATGGTTTTGGGTACAGAGAGGTTAAATAGTTAAATAGAGGAGTTAAATCTATTTGGTCATTTGGCTATCCCAGATGGGGAAAAGGAATCTTAAGGGAAGGAGAAAAGGAACACAAAGGTACTAAGTACTAGAAATGGCACATAAAGGGCAGTGAGTGCCACTGAAGACACACTCTAAAAATTTCATGTTTTTTGCTCTTAATTATAAGCTATTGAATTTACTGCTTTGGTTCTTTATATCTGAACACAAGTGGGTAATAAAGGTATATACAGCTATGTGCCCAGTTTGTTTTTTGGAACATACCGGTGTGCTCTGAGACTTCACTACCTTGCAATAGCAAGCTAAGCTATAGTTAGGGTTTATATTAGTATCCAGATATTTATTTTGGGTGGTTGTGCCAAAAAATACCTTCTTCATTGGCTTTGCATGTCAGCATTAGAAATGTAATTTTCTACATTACATTAGAAATAATTCAAATCTGCTCAACAAAATATGTACATTACTGGGAGGTGGAGCTCTTTTAGTCTAATCTGTAGTGTCGATTAGCATTTCCTAGAGATCTGGCTTTGTTTGCTTCATGGGGACTCCTACAACTAGTCCTGGCTCTAAGATGATGTCTCTATTTCTTCAAGATAATGGCATTGCTGGGCCATACTGGGAGGCTCTGGTATCATTCGTCCTCATTAATTTGATTGTACATTAAAGGCCATTCCTTGGCAATTAGGCGTCCCTCGTGATTGATCCTAATAAATTTTAATTGCTTACAAGTTCAGTAACTTGATGTAAGAACATGCACAATATCTAAACAATACATTATACATCCTTCAGTCTTTAATTGCTTTGTTTTCATACAACACAAATAAAGACTAGAAAGTTACATTTAATCTATTGTGATATAATCATTTGTAACTGTGCTGATTGTTGCTTTGCTCCCTTATTTAATTTCCCTCGGGATATAACCTATATGTATTTTAAAACGTATTTGTTCCTAAGTATACAAATAATTTGTTACTAAGTATACATATTACATGAATTGCTTCTATGGTAATAGTACAGTGACTGTCTCTCTGAATTTATTTTAAGGAGAAAGAAACTATTTATACTAACTATGAAAGCACTAAGGGCAATATCTCCTTACTAGACTTCAGACGTCTTTATAGTTACCTACTTTTATTCGGTTTATGCTTGTTTTAAGATCATATTTCAAAAAGTAAACACATAAAAATGATAGAAATATACAATTTATGCCTGACATTAGGCTGTACCTGGATTTTTAATCCTGTTAGACAAGAGATGTGAATATCAGAATGACCTGGAAGATTCGATCCAGTCACATAATCTGGTCCAGTAATTCCTTGGAGTGATTCTTCTTTTAGTCTCTTTAGTAAAGTTGAATAAACCATTCTTTGTGAATCAGAAGGAGGTGTATAAGGAGAGTCTTCCAATGATCTATATTTTCAACAGATGTCAAAATTTCATTTTTGTAGAATCATAGAATTATTGAGGTTTAGATTAGAAATAATCTCTGATGATGATTTAGTTCTCCTTTATAGATGGAGGCAAATTAACTTTAGACTTAATTTATAATAAAACAAAGGACTTTAAAAAGGCAGAAAGAACAGTATTGTAAATTATTACTACATGTTACTGATTTCTTAGCATAAAATGAATATATGCTAAACAAATCAAGATTCATTATTCTGCTAAAATTTATAATGAGACCATGCACACTCCCAGCAGATTTGTCTATGAAATTGCAATTTGCATTCCAATTTTTATATTACATTAACTCACTCATAGGTGGACTGTGTACAAGCTCTCCATGCATCTAGTTCTTCAGAAAGTTGTTCAATTTTTAAAGGTACTGACACCTCCCGACGTTTTAACAGCTGACTGAATACGTGAAAGAAAATTAACATGACATCAAAAACTAAGATTTGAGAAAATGCAAGTGAACTTTAACTGCCATTTTAGATTTAACAACTATTATTCAAAAATATATTTGTGTGTACACATATTATACATAATAGTATAGATACAGATGCTTACTTGCATATTTAGCAAAATGCCTGGTAAGCCAAAGATATTCAGTAAACATTGGCTGTATGAGTGACTGAGTGATTGAGTGGACGAATAAATGACCTGTATAATGTATACAGAATGGTTAGCCAAGTCAAGCAATGTTGGATAAAGCCATAGTGAGGGAGAACGCTTAACCATGACCCGGATCATTTAATCCTGGATGACAGATGTATAATGATACCATTAAAACAATACACCCACACACACAGGAGAAAGAGTAGATTTGAAAGGAAGATGATTTTAATTCTGAGCATACTGAGTTTAAGGCTGGAGTTTAGCAAGCTGCTGGATATATATACACGTAGGGGCTTGGAGAGTGGGCTATGCCTGAATATAAAATACTGAGTCATCTCCGCAGAGGTGAGAGGTGAGGCTAGAAACCAGTGAGGGGTGAAGTTTCTCAAGGACAGAGTACAGACAGGAGAGAGGAGAGCAGGAGCGGAGACTTGGGAGGAGAGAGAGATGCGGAGCAGGAAAAAGGGAAGGAGAGGAGGAGAGAAGCAAAGAGAATAAAACTTCGGGGGATCATATATTTATCGGGTTAGGAAAATAAATATAGGCAGCAAGACAAGACAGCAAAGATGGAACTGTCAGAGAGGAGAAGTTCTTTAAAATTAGGGAATTCTGAATTTCTCTTTCTCAACTAACATGTTTCCCTTAGACATATTCTCTCAAGTCTCTTCTGTCTTCTAAATAAAACCCTTCTTTTTACTCTTAATATTAATTTTATGCTTAATTATTTTCTTCCCCTTTACTTTCATGATTATATATAGCTGAATATATTTGATTAAACATTATTTTAACTCTATGTGATACATCCTGTTGCTCCCATAATATATTTTAATACTGTTAAAAGTTGCTTTCACATTTTGGTTATGCTGCCTATGCAGAAACAGATTTTTCCTTGAGCACCCTGACAGCATTAATTCCACGTGATTCCTCAGTTTGCGTTTGGTGGCAGCTACTGCTTCACTGACACGACAGAGAGAAGTCAGGAATGAGAAAGGCTGTTTCTCTCAGAATCCTCTGCCCCATAAGAAGGGTACTCAGAAAAGTTGTGCACCCACAGACTCTCAGCATTTGTTAAGAGTTAAAAAGCTCACCTATTATGCCATTTAGCAAACTAGAAGACTTGGAAATGGGTTTTCATGGATGGCACTGTGAATTTTATTTTTGAGTATAATACATTTGAAGCATAATGGCTGAAGTTCAGCAAGCTATTAGAAAATGCAGGAGTTTGGCTGGTAGTTTATGCCTGAATATAAAATCTTAATAGTAAGTTACTTGCTACTCACAAACCCCCTTTACTTTCCATTTTTCTACTGTAGAAATTAGAAAGCTGAAATGGCCAGTTTCTCATCTTCTTTGAAAATTAGCTTATGCAATTCTGGCCAGTGAGATGCAGGCATAAAACCCTAAGGGTTTATCCTACCTGGATAAAATGGTCTTGCCAGGAAAAAGCCCTTTGTGGTCTCTATTTTTCACCCTTACCTCTCTTTCCTGTTTAGAAGGTAGTCATTACATACGGAGGTTAGCACCTATCTCGTGACCACAGGAAACTCAAGCAAGAGGAAAGAAGCCAAGATGTCAGAGTTGAAAGAAGGGGAGAATTCAGGTCCCTGATGCAATCACTGAACAGCTGTAACAGCCCTAGAATGCCTAGCTCACGTGTCTTAACATGCAAGATCAATAAACTCTATGAGTTTAAGCTAGAATTAGGATTTCTGTTATTTACAGCCTAATGCATTCTTAATTCGTATAGTTAATTGCTACTTTATTACAAAGTCCATGCTGAGTAAATAATGAATGCATGTAATAATACATTTGATGCCTTCGATAAGCCACTTAGAGACTATCTACCTTAGTGAAATGAATTTTTCTATAATTTTATGATAGAAGAAATTTTTTTTTTACCTTGTGTACTCATAAAGTGCTGGAACAATGCTTTGGTACTGTTTTCTGATAGCTAATAATGCACCAGTATAACCACATAATATTAGCAACTCATTTCGAGCTCTAAAAGAAAAAATATTTAAATTTTTAAACTTCCACAATTTGAGGCATAGAATTTTACTCTCATCTATAGTTCATGTACTTGTATCTCTATATTTTGATAGGTGACATTTATAGCAATGTATGTTTAGAAAATTTTATTCATTCATCTGTTAATAATGATTTATTCATCAATTAATAATTCATATTCAGACATTTATGTTATACCATAAAATATAATTTAAAATAAAAGTATTTAAATAGTATCTAACCCTTGCCTGCTTGTTTTTCTCTATTCCTTGGCTGTATCTTCATGTGATTAGTTTCTAAATAACCGCTTTGGTCAGAGGTAGGAGTTCCTGGCATTCTGTGTGGACTCCAGGAAAGGGTAAAGCATATCGACTGCATTTCTTGCTGAGGGAATTTGCCAGTTTCCCAGGCTGCGGCATCACCTTTTCCACTTAGGCATTAAACCGAAAAATGCCCAAAGCCTTTCTTGCAAATTGAATCTCTGGGGGCTTTAGTTATATGGACAATAACTTAAATGGTGCTTGACTTCAGGGATGGTGTCTATTTTCTACTTTCTAGCACTTTTTCTTCTTTCCCCCAAGCCTAGTCCGGTGTTTTGCACACAATGAATACTTAATAAATATGACCATTAGTTTCATGAGGTCCAAAACCATCCAAAGGCTTTGGACTAGTATTCTTTGAACCAGGTGTCTGTGTGTGTGTGTGTGTGTGTGTGTGTACATGCACATATGTAAACATACATGGGACCACTAATATTTAATATTTGGTTTCAAGTTGACTTCTATATTTTTTCATAAGACTATAATAAATAAAAATGTGACTTTTCTACAAGTAAAGCTACCTGTCCAAGATGATCCTATTTCTTGATCTGAACATCAAGAACAATGGAGCCATTTCAAAACATTGCATAGATACACTTATATATTTTGGAGAAAAAGTACTCACGCAGTACATGTATGCAAGACTAATTTTTCAGTACGAATATAACTCAATAGGTCAAGAATGGGGTAAACAGTATCCAACGTCCAATTTGAATTACTGATGTATTCTGACAAAATAAAACCAAATAAAAGGTTCTCTAAATAATAATATTAAACTTGTTCATCCAATTTTTAACATAGCTGATTAATTCTTTGCCAGTCAATCCTACCTACCTCTTTATTTTCTAGATCACAAGTATTTTCCTATTCACTCTCTCTCAGGTCCCCATACCATAAAATCAAAAGAAATATCATATTTCACGTTAGTAATCACTCTCCTTTTAAAATTTAAGATGACTAGTTCTTGATTTGAAGATTTGAATGAAGGCTGATTATCAATATGAATGAAAAGATCAAATAAATGAGTAGATTTTACATTATGCTACCAACTAAAAACTTACCTTTAACAAAGTCAATACCAATAGGGAGGGCTTTTTCAGGTTCTTGACTTAACAAGTAATACTTTATAGTTTCAAATATATTGCCATCTGCACAGGCTGTCTCGGCTAACTGCATACATTCTTCTACTGTGGGTAGCTTGCACTAGAAAATAATTGATTTGACGACAGTGTTACTAAAATTTATAGAGATAAAAGCAATAGTATGAGTACTAATATTTCAAATATTCTTACTATTGTTTTCTTATTAAAGCTGCCCCAAAGAGATGTAAATTAAATTATTTGGCTTAAGAGAATATATTTATAGAAATATCTTTAAGATCTAAAAACAATAAGTGGGATTCATTAGCTAATGAGTCAGTAGTTTTTCATCACACAAATACCTAATAAAAGAGGTGGAAGTAAATTGTCCTGGTTGTAATTTTGGAATTAGTACCAAATGCAATTTGGGAAAAAATGATGAGATTATTTTAGAACAAATATACTAACCATTGTCAAAACTACATTAAAAGTAGCAAACATAAAAGGTGCATTATTACATATCCTCTACACTGTAATTTAGTTTCACTTGGCCTTTGAGTCAAAGCAACATTTCAGAGACACAAAATATGTAAAAGCTCTAAAAGTTTTTAGCTTTGACATTTTGAAATGCCACAAAGTGGAGATTTTAAAGATGAAAAGTCACTTTCCCATTTTTTCTAATTTTTTTTTTCTTTTCTGTTAAAACTGAGAGTCTGATCCTCCCTCAAGTGAGATGGTCTGCTTTCATAATGTGGGCAGGGGTTAAGTTACGTTTTATATAAAATTCTGATATGTTTATGATTTCTGAAGCTTAAGTGTTAAAGTTTGTTTCAAAACAATGTTGATAGTTTCATACTTTGTTTCAATTTATTTAATGCATTTTTGAATCATTTCATATTGTCCTGTTCTTTAAAAATTAAATAAATTTAACTTTTTGGATCTCAATTTCTCTCTCAAAAATTACAACAAACTGAATTAAGGGGGCTCTCACATATATGACATTTCATATTGTTTCTCAGTACTTACTCACAAAATGCCAGTTATTTACTGAGCAACTAATATGTGCTAGGTACTAGGCTGGATAGAAAAATGGTTTCTTCATTTTGATACATGCTCAAGCATAGAGGGAATAAAAAAATGATTCCCATTGAAATATTATTTTCAAATAGAATAATAAGAGGGAGATGATCATCCTTGTAATTCTTATCATATCTCAAAATTCCAAAAATTAATGTTAATATCATATCTGATTACATAATTTTTAGTATTACAGGTGGTCACCAACTTACAATGCTTTGACTTACTATCTTTTGAGTGCAAAACTGATACATACTCAGTAGAGACCATATTCCAAGTACCCTGTATGTTGTATACCATTCTGTTTTCCACTTTCAGTACAGTATTCAATGGATTACATGAGACATAAAACATTTTATTATAAAATAGGCTTTGTGTTAGATGATTTTGCCCAAGTGAAGGCCAATGAAAGTGTTCTGAGCACATTTAAGGTGGGCTAGGGTAAGTTATAATGTTCAGTATGTGAGGTGTATTAAATGCATTTTCAACTTACAGTAGCCTCAACTTATTGCAGCTCGAGTCATTGAAAGTCGAGGAGCATCTGTACTTATGAAATTGTTCAGTGTTATTAACACCTTTGCACATACTCATTAGTCTTTCCAAAATTATTAATGAAGTCAGACCAGAGAGTCTAATTCTATTCTTTTTGAATATGTCATGAAAAGACCAGGTGAATAATATTCTCGTCCCTATCATTAAAAGCTATGTATGCTTAGACTACTCATTTAGTCTTACTAAACCTTGATATTAACATCTGCAGCTTTCTTCTCAGAGGCTATCTGTTAGTGTGCAAACACTACGCAGTAAATGTGAAGAATAATTGGGAAAAAAACTCTCCTGCTTCCATCCATGTGCAATTTAATTTCAATATAAATATAGCTTTTAGTTGTCATGTGTATAAAAGCAAAGCAAAGGTTACTTAAACAATAACTTACAGACTACAAAGTGTATACAGAAGTTAAAATCTCTCATAATTTCACAGCCCACTGGTAACTTTGAACATTTATCCTTTCACAAGTATTTTCCCTGATCTCTCTCTCATTTTCTCTCATACACACACACACACACACACACACACACACACACACACACACACACCAACATACACACATCTACCCATACATGCTCACTCACATACACTTTTGGTCTATCTGTATTAACACAGTACTCAATAAATATCTGCTGTTTAGTGTACAGGGCCACTCACTACGGGAAAAATCAAGGTTCAAATAAGTGAAACAAAACTTTATTATTTTGAAAGTTAAAGATGAGAAAATGTTCTATTTATATCTTATCTTTTTCTTAATAGAACTGCAGGTATCTTCTTACATATGCTATAAACAAAATAAATATGTACATTCACAGTTATTTTCAAAATGAAATCATATGGTATACGTATAGATTTGTGTCTGCTTTCTATTTAACTGCTTTATAAGCCATTTACTCATGTCAATAAAAATGGAGCTTCATAATTTTTTAATGGATTAAGAACATTGATATATAGAAATATACTGTAATTTATATAAACAACCTCCCTATTGTTGAACATATTGGTTGTTTTTATATATAATATTGGTATACTGCTTCCTATATTTTGCAAAGGAGTATATTTTTAAAGCATTTTAGAATAATGCAAGTAAATTTCATTGTATTTCATTAATTCTTTTAAAGATCCTAAGTTGTCTTTTTTTTTTTTATTTCAAAGTATTAAGCAGGTACAAATGTTTTTGGTTACATGGATCACTTTTGTAATGCTTTAGTCATGGCTGTAAGTGTGCCTATCACCCAGATGGTGTTAATTGTACCCATTAGGTTGGTTTTTGCTCCTCCCTGCCTCCCTTCTCCCGCCTGCTTGATTTCCACTGAGTTTTACATTCCTCTGTGCACCGGTGTGCTCAACAGTTAGTTCTAATTAATAGCCAGTACTTGTGGTGTTTGTTTTTCCATTCTTGGGATACTTCACTTATGATAATGGTCTCCAGTTCCATCCAAATTGTTGCAAAAGGCATTAATTTATCCTTTTTTATGGCTGAGTAGTACTCCATGGTAAACATATACCACATTTTGTTCATTCATTCATTAATTGATGAGCACTTGTGTTGATTCAACATCTTTGCAATTGTGAATTGTGCTGCAATAAACATTCAAGTGAAGGTGTCTTTTTGATAAAAAGACTTCTTTTCCTTTGGCTAGACACCTAGTAGTTGCAATGCTGGATTGAATAGTAGGTCTACTTTTGGTTCTTTCAGGAATCTCCATACTGTTTTCCATAGAGGTTGTACTAATATGCAGTCCCACCAACAGTGTATAAGTGTTCCTTTCTCTCTGCATCCATGCCAGCATCTGTTGTTTGGGGACTTTTTAATAAAAGTCATTCTAACAGGGGTAAGGTGATATTTCATAGTGGTTTTAATTTGTATTTCCCTGATGATTAGTGATGTTGAGCATTTTTTCATACGTTTATTGGCCATTTGTCTATCTTCTTTTGAAAAGCTTCTGTTCGTGTCTTTTGCCCACTTTTTGATGGGGTGTTTTGTTTTTTTCTTGCTGATTTGCTTGAGTTCTTTGTAGAATCTGGATATTAGCCCCTTGTTAGATGTATAGTTTGTGATTATTTTCTTCCATTATGTAGGCTGTCTATTTGCTCTGTTGATTATTTCCTTAGCTGTGCAGAAGATTTTTAGGTTAATCGAATTCCATTTATTTATTTTTGTTGTTGCTGTGATTGCCATTGAGGTCTTAGTCATAAATTCTTTGGCTAGGCTAATATCTAGAAGAGTTTTTCCTACATTTTCCTCTATAATTATCTATTTTTAAAAGTTATCACATACATAGCTCAAGATGTAAAGTGATAACTGGAAAGGATTTGGGATTTGGAGTCAGACTTACTGAAGTTGATATTCTCACTCATGTGTTAACTAATTTGGGCAAGTTTCTTACTTTCTCTGAGTTTACTTTCTTTGTAAAATAGAACAATATCCCTTGCTTTTCAGGGGTTCATGAGAATTAAGTAAAATACAAATATATGTAAAAATTTAGAATGGTGCCAAGCACACAGTAGAAGCTCAATAAATGTTACTTCTTATTGTTATAATTTTGGTTGTACTTATAAATATCTCAAAGGGAACATACATTTCTCTCCAAGTATCTCTACTTGCTTGAACCTATAATTAGTTAAATCATAGCACTGTATTTCAAATTAGAATATTTAATATCATCAGTATACCTTCTCATGAAGATCATTTATTTCTTCAGTACACCCTGGGTAGAAAGCGCAGAGTTTTACTAAATGTAGTTCATTATCAGGAATCATCAGGAGAAGATCAGCTGCCAAATTCCTGTTCACATAACAAAAGGGGACAATTCATCGAGGAAAAGATCCAAAAATAAAATTTGTAACTATCTCCAAGGAAGGGGATTCATATAATACACCTCCCTTGCTTTTCTATTTATTTACACAAACAGTACTAATTCCCTACTTAATTATGAAAGTACGTTAAATGCAGATTATAGAAACCAATGTGTATGAAGGACAAATATATTATACAATTCCTAAGTATTTTAAAAAATCTAAACTTTATGTACATTAGTATTCATATATTTATAATCAGTTTTATTATTAAAGAATAATTCTTTAACAAAATCAAGTGGTTTTGGATATGTTTTTTGCAGTGAATTATAAAGCAAACTTTGTGAAATTTAACTCTCATCAATTTTTGCTATGCTTGTCAACAATGGAAAATTATATTAGCCAACTCATTGAAATGAGTAGCACACTGAGCTATTTTAAGTTTAGAATTTTGGGTATTCTGCATATTGCTTAAACTTTAGGTGGGAATCAAAGATAGAAATGTAGTTTTCTTATTTATTTTTTAAAGATTCAATCAATATAATAAATCATTTAAGGCTTTTAAAAATATAAAATGGTATGGACTTAGCAACTTTACATTAAAAGTATTTTCTATAAAATCTTCTTTAAAAATCACTAGGAGAGGAGTTTTGGTTACATGTATTGTAACTGAGAAAATTCCTAATTTTCAATGATTCAATATATTATTCAATTTTTAAAAAATTGATATGTAGGCATTCAGTATGACTTTACAATAGGTGATACTTCAAATGAAAATTTATAAAGCTGTGTGCTGGGGCCTCTGAGGGTAAAACCCTACTTCATCTTTTCATGTAGACACCAGTAAAATCTACATTGGTCATTTATGGGAATCAATTATTTTTAAAAACTTAAGACGTGCTTAAGAATATAATGAATATATAATAGGAATACAGATAATTTGCAACCTCTGGTGTCAAACAAAAATTTTATTTTAAAACCTGTGGGATGAAATGGACTCTAAGATGGCTATATGCAATGCAACTCAATGGGACACATACTGAGAAGTGTTAAGGTTATACATAATTATAGCAGTTCCTTTACAAATTGGTTTTATCTGTGTGATTATATATAACCTAGTCAGTGAGCAAGACACTTTTAAAAGTATTCATTTATTTTAAAATAATCTTATACATGTTTTACTTTTTTAAAATGTCATTTATTTTAACAATTTCTTTTTTGGAATAAGTAACACATTTGCATGGCTCAAATGTCAAAAAACATAAAAGAATATTTATTGAAAAGTTTTCCTGTTATCCTAGCCCCGTTTACCCACATTTGTTTTCCCATAGGCAACCGATGTTGCTTGGTTTTTTTTTTTAAGTATCATTCTGGAGTTATATTAACCATATATTATACAACCAAATATATTTACACATTCCCCAACACCCCTTCATTTCCTGCATAAGTAGTAGCACACTATACCTGTTTCATTATTTTTTAGAACTTCTACATAACATTTCATTGTATTGATGGAACATAGTGTGTCCCCTCTATTGATGTATACTTGGATGGTTTCTAGTCTTTTACCATTATAAACAATACTAAAATGAATAACTTTGTATATATGTTATTTTGCATATGTAAAGGTTGTTTAATTTACTATAAATTAACCACATAAAATAAGCATTATTTGTCAAATTTTAAAATACCATGCTTTTAGGAAATTTAAGGTTATGTAGAGGCATCAAAAATAAATAAAAACCTTACTTTGTCATCCAGCAGTTGAAAGTCCTGTATTTTGTGTTTATTTTTAAAAAACAATTTTGGGGCTTTATTTTTCAATACAACAAATATTTCAAAGCAAAAAAAAACACACCCCCCCCACACACACATATCACAAACTATTAGGATTTTAAATCAGGCTTACTTTAAGGTTTTTAGAATTAGGAAAATTTTAGTGAAGCATCATAAAATTTTTCACAAAATATTCTAATAATTCTATTAATAAATAATTTTCTAGATGATGTTAATAGAGAAATGCTAAAATATTACATTGATCCTTCACATTATTTTCCCCTAGCTATTTAATAATTAGACATAATGCCTTCCAAAACTGTCAGATTTTCCATTACGTTAGGCAGGTAAACCTTCGACTGTTTTTATAAGTTCCAAATTAGAGTAGTTTACCTCTTCTTGCTAAAAAATATGAATGACTTTGTGTGCTTTCTGATACCAAAATTTAACAGCAGTTTTAAATGATGTCCAAGAAAATATATAAATTATAATTTACTTTTACTGTTTATAAGATAGCTGTGCTAAAATACTATTCAAACTTGTATTAAGTATAGATAAAATCTGACTTTCTTAATGTAGAATCATATCCTGATACAGTGAAAATTTATAGCAAAGTCAGCTAATTTTATTCAATATTTAATCTAATTCACTTTCAAAAAAATAGTTCTGTACACAAATGGGGAAAGTATGTGTATGTATACATATACATAATATTATATACACCAACCAAATGACCTAAATTCTTAAATTTCATTATCAGTACAGGCATTTTATTTTGCTCAGCTGAGCTAGCTATCATTTGGTATTGTGGAAAGCCACAGTTCATTTACTATACAAGTTGTAAATATAAAACCAGGAGTGATTTTGTACATAGCTTATAGGAGTGGTTCTCATTACTTTGTAGTTAGGTTTTATGTGCTATAAATTATATATATGAATTGGCATACCACAAAACAAAGTGAAAACAGTTAATGACTATTTCTTAATATAGAGATGATATGCAAATAATAAAATTATTTATAAATTCTTAATAAACATGTTTTTTAAACAAGAGTAGATAATACCTGTATCCAATAGATGGAAAGCTACAAAGAAAATATTAAATATGAATACCATGACCATACAATGAATATCAAGGAAATGTAAAACACATGAAGTATTTATGGTTTATAAGATTATAAACATTCTGGTTTTTTTTTGAAATCTGTGGTGCTCTTCTGATAGCCATGAGGATTACAGGTTTCTCCTGGAAAAAAACCTAATCAGCACCATATATTTCAGAATTTGAACATTTTCCCAG
Organism: Avahi laniger; assembly: GCA_963575035.1. Lineage (NCBI taxonomy): Eukaryota > Metazoa > Chordata > Mammalia > Primates > Indriidae > Avahi > Avahi laniger. Next base: position 27,220 of record CAUYSK010006668.1, on the reverse strand, counting down.
TTTCTAGTATGTATGTCTATGGATATATAACGGAAGAACTCTTAGGTGGAAGTTACAAGGAAATAGAAGTTTGTTTTTTATTTAAAAACATATAGTTAGTAGAAAGATTTTTAAACATCTTTTTAATTTAATATGCAGTGGACCCTTGAAACACCCTGGTTTGATCTGCATGGGTCCACTTATGTGCAGATTTTCTTCTGTCTCTGAGATAGCAAGACCAACCCGTCCTCTTTCTCCTCCTCCTCAGCCTACTCAACGCGAAGATAACAAGGATGAAGACTTTCATGATGATCCATTTCCACTTAATGAATAGCAAATATATCTTCTCTTCCTTATGATTTTCTTAATAATATTTTCTTTTCTCTAGTTTACTTTATTGTAAGAATACTGTATATAATACATATAACATACTAAGTATGTTTTAATTGACAATTCATGTTATTGGTAAGGCGGTGGTGAACAGTAGTCTATTAGTAGTTCACTTTTTGGGGAGTCTGAAGTTATACTCGGATTTTCTACTACACGGGGCAGGTGGTACCCCAACCCCTGCATTGTTTAAGGATCAACTGTATACAATATTTATGTTTAGCTGCTTTTTAACTTTCACTTTTTAAAAGCAAATCCCATTTTATTTAGATTAGATGATGACTTTTACATGGAGTCAGCTGCATTTTTGAATAAATAACTTGAGTTATACTTCATGCTTTGAGATGGGTCCAAGGCAAGTCCTAGTAACTCTGTAATTGACTGCTAAAGTTCTTGACAGAGGGATAATTGGATATTCTCAGAGGATGGTCAGCATTAAATATATTTAAATCCAAGACTGATGGTGGGGTACCACTACCTTTTGGTGGGGGAGAAGGAGCTCTTACATCACCGTGAGATATGTGTAAAAGTTAGAACTTTGAGATCCCTGAAGCCTTCAGATCCAGACTAAAAAGGAAAATGTAAATTAATTGTTCTTTTTTTGATCTAGCTTCAGATAAAGAGGTGGTATAGGTTGTGTATCCTTTATCTGAAATGCTTGGGACCAGAAGTGTTTTAGATTCCAGATTTTTTTCAGATTTTGGAATATTTGCATATACATGATATCATGGGATGGGATCCAAGTCTAAACACAAAATTCATTTATATTCATATACAACTTGTACAAATATACTGAAGATAGTTTTATATAATATCTTAACTATTTTTTTACATGAAACAAGTTATGTGTTAAGTACTTACATGTAAAATTTTATGCTTGTAGTGTCATGTTTATGTGCAAAAAGTTTTGGATTTTGGAGCACTTCAGCTATCAGATTTTTGTATTAGAAATACTCAACCTATAATAGTGTGGTAGCTAAGAGGATAAACTTTAGAGCCAGTTTATGTAGCTTACAATCTTGTCTCTACCACTCACTGAGACCTCAGACAAATGAAAACCTACCTCATGGGATCTAGTGAGTTTTTATGGTAAAGTACTTAAAACAGTGCTTGGCACAGTGTAAGCAGTACAGAGGTGTTAGTTGGCTGTCATTATTATTATTATCGCCACCTATAATGTTCGATAGTTACAGCCGTCTGTGTAGCTCTGCCTCATTAAGGGTGGCGAATGTGTGCACGGGATATTTAACAGGGAGAGGTCAAAGTCCTGAGAAACAAGTATATTTAGAAACTTTTTGAGGTCCTGAGGAAAGAGAAGATAAAAATCTAAAATCATCTTTATATAACAAATATGTATTAAACGACAGAATCACATCTTTCATAAAGGTGCCTCCGTAATGATGTATTACCTGACCTAAGAACAGGGCTCTGCAGATATGAGCTGGAATTACTGTGAACTGGAGTTCCAGGCTACCCCAGGGAATGCCCAGGGTCTAACTCTTAGGGTATTGCCAGAGTCTAGGGAGAAGGCCTGTTTCAAGTCTTCAGCAAAACCATCTTTGTCGTTGCTTTTCATTAGAAAAGTGGCTTTATTTTTCAAATCCTAGACTAGAACATGAGATCTGACAAAAATAAGTATATATATGTAGAATTTTAAGATGTGGGGATATGTAATTCTGATAAGAAGTACACAGTTGTTGTCTCATAATATTTTAGGTGCTTGAAACATTGCAGAATTACAACTGGGCTGCTTTAGAATGGGTCACGGTAGATTTCATTATATAACCATGGTACTTCTTCACTCCCATATCACCATTTCCTGCCACAGTATCATCCTTTATAAAAAAGGAGATCCTGTATTCTCCCAACACACATCATCAAATGCAATTTGCAATATTTTTTTAAAATGTACTCTATCGCTATAAACTTATTCTTTGAATTTTAGAATTCTTACCATATTGGAATCATCATGCATTTTCTTGCCAATAATTCCAGGGCATAGTGGGTTGCTGGTGCTGCAGACTCTCCCAGTACTGTGCCCACACAGACAGCCAGCTCCAGTTCGTTTCCACGAATCAGGTATGCCATAGCAAGCTTGCTCAATAAGAAAATAATGTCTTCAGTTGCATAGATGCTGGGTAGGATCATCATTTCCCTCCAAGCTCATAAAGTAGATAAAGTAGTATTAACCTATAAATCAATTATTCTTATAAAATATTGATTGTAATATTTCTATAAAGTACCTATGTAAGAGTAACTGCAAGTTTCAGATGGAAAAGCTAATGAGACATCTAGAAAATTTTGTCAGGACAGAATTTAAGAGTTTAGAACCCTTGGTCCTATTTTTATAATTAATAACACTCGATAATATTCTTAACATGTCATTCATTCTCCGTAACAGAAAAAAATGTAAATTTTTAGAGACTTCAAGATTATACAACAATTATCAATTATTCCCTAAAGCTGATACATCTAAGGATAAATGCAAAATAAAATTTATGCCTTTATTTAATATTTTCCTTATTACATTAATGGGTCAAGTGGAAAATACCTTAAAATATACCTTATGAAGAATACATTAAAGTACACTTAAAAATAAGTGCTTTCATTTGTATTAGTTCTTGAAATCCTAACAACTACTTTTGAAATGTAAGGTAAGCATTCATATTTTCATTTCAGAGGACATTTGAGACTTTGCGAGGTTAAGTGACATGCCCAAAGTCACTGTGACAGAAACAGGACTCAAACTCCGATATTTTGGATCCAAGTCCAGAGATTTTTCCCTTCATCATACTGCTGCTTCTCACAGGTGATAAAATGTTTAAAACAAGGTTGTTACAACTAGGGATCTTGTGATAAAAATGAAACAGAAGAGCTCATAGTCTGTAGAGTTTATGTGCACTTACTAGGCATGTAATTACTCGATTACTCAGGCCTGGGAAGCACATGCAAAACCAGACCTCACACAGAAAGTCACCGTATCTTTTCTCCATAAACACAAGGACACATCTACAGAGCTTTGCATTCACATAAACCAATTTGAAATGTACCTCAATGTTATCTACAGCTAGATGGCAACATGCGGCTAGCACTGCTCGACCATCCTGAAAATACCATTCTGCCAGTTCTTTGCTGACTCTGTGCAGGAGTCTGGAAAGAAAAAAGTATATATGCTATGTAAATGCAAGCATTCCATCACAAAGCAAAATCAATGCCCTTCTATAAGGGCGATTAAGGGACCAAACATGATTTAGTTTGATATCCTTGATTTAGGTACAAAGCTTTATTTTTGGAAAAAAAAAAAAAGCAGCAAAGCAGTCATTCCAAGTACATGATCTCTCCACCCCCACAACTGTCAGATGAAAAACCGAAATTTCAAAACCTACCATCCTGTACTGAATAATTTTATTGGGTATATATTCAGCATTAGGGGCAGTTAACCTTAGAGGAATTATGAGTTGAACTGAAATTTTTCAAAATTCAGGTGATGTCAAAAATATGGCTAGGGTTATGTTAGATCTTTAAAATGCCAAGTTTAGAAGTGGCAGAGAACATCAGCAGAGATACAGAAAAGAATGTGTTATTCCCAACACATTATTTGCTTAACATTTCACGGTCCTTTTCTATTTGATGAATGTCTTAAGAGTTTAAATATCTTATTTTTTTTTTTTTAGGGCAATAATAGGAGCCAATAGAAGGGGTGGGAGAAGATAGACTATCAGATTTAAAAAAGGTAAAAAGGCTGAAAATTCTAATTTCTATTTCTTTTTAAAAATAACTATTTGGATTTCTTTCTTAAAAGAGGACTAAATGTTACTCTAGGCATTAATACTGGGTCATGGAATTGTGAGCTACATTACCATGATGTTATATCTACTGATTTTATATGGAAACTTCACTAAGAAGCCCACCTTACTTTCACAGATGGTCCTCCCCAACAGGTTTGATCAGTTTTTAAGTATTTAGGTGCTTTACTTGCAATCTCTCTACTGGAATGCATTTTGCTTCTCTGAAAGCTATATAAAATGTGTGTAGGCTGTGTCTCTATGCCTGACATTTGCCTATTCATCTAGGGATGGATGCTGTAATGGAACTAGATCATGGTGAGAAATGCAGTTGAGGACATGAGTCAGCCAAGTCCTCACTATACAAAGAAAGATTAACCCTTCCTGGTATGTAACTCCTCAAAAACTCCTGAAGGGAAACCAACTATAAAAAATATTGACCCAAAACAAAGAACAAATCACTCACCCATTAAAGTCTTCCTTGTAGATATCATCAGAATATGAAGCTCCCTTTGGTGAAGAAACATGAATGGTTTGCATATTTCCCTCACACGCGGCCTAGAATTTAATTAAATATTTAATTAATCTTTAGCTAATTGTTGATAATTGACCAATTTCAGAATATTATTTTCGAGCAAAGTCCACAAATCATGGTTGAAACTTATAGTATATTTGGAGATAGTCTTAAAATTTGAAAAGAAATAAAATGTTAACACCATTGTGAGTACCAAAATAAACTTTTGAGAAAACGATTACTAAAAAAAGTTGTTCAAATACGTGGTATATAAAATTGAACAGCATGCGAAAAGTTCAGAGTTAGTAGAAACAATGCTTGTATGTTTAAAAATCTAAAATAAGTTCAGTGTGACCTGAACAAAGACAGTATGACTGAAACACTGAGATAGAAGGCTGGGCAGGTGTGCAGAAGCCAAGCCATCCATGATTTGGTCAATTATGTGAGGGTGAGCCAGTCAACGCAGACTTCTCCCTTCCACATGCCCACCCACCATGTCCATGGCTTGTATAATTACGTCGTTATACCTGTGCAACAAGCAGAGCTTCTTTAAGCTGACCTCTTGACATAAAAAAATCGGCTAGCTTTTTCACATCACCAATGGCTATGCAGTATGGAATGACATCATCCTTATCTTCCTGGATTAACTGGTCAGCTCTCCTAATAAAATAAGGACAGTTTTTTTTTTATTTATTTTTACAATATACTAATTTCAAGGTTTTCAGTTGGAATGAAATTTTTCTGAAAACACAGCTAAAATTTGCAGCAGATTTCATAAAGCCCTTTGGCATATCGCTTTTAGAAAAGATTTAGATTTTATAATAAAATCACATATGGAAGACACACAAAAATTTTATAAGATAATAAATACTACAAGAAACTTGTTTTCCCTTAGAATACAACATATTTTCATATTTTAAATGCCCTGAACATTTTAATTCTTAAAATCAATATATCTTATCTATTAAAACGAGCAATGTATTTATTTGAAAATAAGCTGTAAACGAGATATGTGTAATGGAACCGGATTAATCAAATATGTGAGTGTTTACACTATTAAAGACAGAAGACTTTCTAGTGAGCATGGCAATAAACAGCCTCTAAACTGAAGTAGCTTAAAAATCATTAAAAAGCATAATACAGGATCATAAATCTTGACAATAAAATGCAGAATACTTTAAATGTCCCAAGCAAGGAAGTTTACAGAAGAATAACGTTACAGATGTGTGAAGGGGAAAAGAGGATCAGGACGGTGGAGGCTGTGGAGCGTGTACATACCTCTGTTTCCGTATATCTGTCCCTGTCTCTCTCTGCACCCACCACTGTCTGCCTGTCTGTCTGTGTGTCTCTTCCCATCTAAGTCCCAGGTACTTTCTCAATGACCAACCTAGGTAATTCCACCCTTAAGCTTTATTCTCAGTTTTGTTTAAAAATACCTTGGTATATTTATGCTAGCATTTGCATGAAACTCCAGTTCAATTTCTAATCTCTGGGTAGGTGCAGAAGGTACATTTCGTGCTCTTTGCCCAGCTGCTGTTCACAGTCTCCAATTCATAGACTCACAGGACTACTCCTTAGCAGCTATGATTTTACTAAGTGGCTTTAGTTTCCTTGTTACAGCTGTTTAGGAATAACATTCTACCTTCCTGGGGATTTGGAACTAGGGTTGAGAGACCACCGGTCAACCTCTGTGAATGGCTGGGTATAAAATATAAATACAAGAATTGTGAGGAGAATACAAGAATTGTGGCCACTATGTGGACTAAGGAGCAGAGACAGGTGCTGGCTTTCAAAGACAAATGAAATAGAGCTGGAAGAGTCGTCTTTATTCCCATCTGCCTCCTTCCTTTCCTCCCCCGCCTCACTTACCCTATTCTAATCTTGCTTTCTTCTCCTTCTTTCTGCCAAAATAATACCTCTTACCAAAGTCAACAATACCCTCTATGTTGTCCAGATTTCTTCTTTAGGCTGTAGAATCAAGTTTGCCTACTTGACATTGCCACTGAAATCACAAAGGAAACTCAAACTCAAGAGCTCCAAAGAGAACTCACGATCTTATGGCCCATTTGATTCAAATCTTTTACTAAGGTTTTTCTTTTTTTTTTGGTGGGAGTTTGTTTTGTTTTGCTTTTGATCCCAGTGAATAGCAACAGCTTCTATCTGGTTTTGCAAACCTAAAACCTAGGAATTATTTGACATCTTCCATATCTTTAATACCAGGTCCAGTTAAATTTAACTTCTAAATATATCAAATATGTTTACTTTTTTCCATCTCTTCCACCATGTAATGCCTCAATCTACTGTCGTTTCTTGACTTGGCTATTCTAATTGTCTTCTAACTGGTCTCCTCACGTCTGTTATTGCTCTTCTCTAATCTGTTCTTGGTATTGCAGTTTGTGTAAACGTTCAAAATGAAGAACTAGTCAGGTCATTTTGTACCCTATTTAAAACCTTTTAATGTTTTCAATTGCTCTGAGGATAGAGAAAAAAAAGACTTAATATGTTTATAAAGCCCTAAAACATCTAGCTTGGGCTTACCTTTCCACTTTCACTTGGCATCACTTCCCCCTGGCTTCTGTACTCCAGCTACAGAAGCCTCCTTTTACTCTGCTCCCTAGGCCTGGAACATTTCCTCTAGCCCCTTCACGTGGTTATCCCCTATGTATCCTTTAAAGCTCAGTCCAAATGCACTAGTTTCTGAAAAGTTTACTCTTTTACAATATATCTGAGGATACACAACATTTTAAACTCACAGATAACTATCATAAAAGCAATGTAGTAGCATATTAATATAGAAAAGTATGTCAATAAGCATACAGAATACAAAATAGTTTTACTTTATTCTGCAAATTATTAACATTGAGTGACTATACCTTGGTCCTGACAGGCATTCAATTAAGTTTTTGTTGACTTTGAAACAATGTTTTGTGAAATAAATATTCTCTGCTAACCTGACTTTATTAAGGATTCAGTGGGAGCAATAACATTCAGAATTATGCTGTGAGGGTATAGGAACTTAGACGTATTTGGGATTCTTAGAGCTTAGGATAGGGAGCCTGCAGTCGGAGGACTAGAGCCTGTTTAACACATTGTTGGGTAAGCAGGTGATGGGAACAGTCTACTTTCCATGGCAAACGTGTTAATCCTTCTGAATTCCACGCTTAGCCCTTGATTAATTTTTATTTGTATGTGTGAATAGCAGTTTATTTTTTTCTCCTAACCATGTCCTATAAAAAATTCAAAATTTCTCTTTTAAGGCAAGGTAACTATTTATTATAGAGTACTCTACAAGCCTGGCACAGTGATTGGCACATAGCCAGCACTAAATAAATATAATAATTGTTAAATGAATGAGTATAACAGAATAGAATAAAGAATAATCGTATATTGTGAGTTGAAATGTATCCCTCCAAAAGATATGTTGAAGTCTTAACCCATGGTACCTGTGACTGTACGTTAGCAATTAGTTAAATTAACAAGGGGCCATACTGAATGAGGGTAGGCCCTAAGTCCAATATGACTTGTGTCATTATAAGAAGAGGAAATTTGGGCACAGAGACACACAGGGGATAATGCTATATGAAGATGAGGCAGAGATTGAAGAGATGCATCTACAAGCCACAAGGTGCCAAGGACTGCTGGTCACCAGAAGAAGCTGGGCAAGAAGCACAGGACTGATTCTTTCTCAGAGCCTCCAGCAGGAACCAACTTTGATGACAATGTGATTTTGAACTTTCGGCCTCCAGAATCATGAGAGAATAAATTTCTGTTGGTGTAGGCCACCCACTTTGTAGGAATTTGTTATGATAACCCTAGGAAACTAATACAACTGAGTAAAAACTCTTGTTGGTTTAGTGCATTCTAAGACAAAAATGTTAGCCTCCTCAGTGGCCAGATCCTTCTTTATCATCAGCATCACCCTCATATCCCTGGGGAGGAAATGGCAGAAATTAATGTCTACAGAGAGAATTTTTGAGATTAATTATAAAATAGTATTCTATGAACTTTTGGTAATATTCAGAAAATCTTATTACTTATATTCAAATAGAAATATATTAACTAGTGAGTATGTTTGCTGATTTGTCTTTTCCCCATCAACATGGGAAAATTTGCCTTCCATTGTTTTCATCAGAGTTCAAGTCAAATATAAGAACACCAAAATGACTTGTAACAGATTCATTTAATTTATTGTATTAGTAGATAAAAAAGTCAGTTATTATTAAGACAATATAAGAATTAAAAGGTCCCATGAGTTATTTCCATATTTATATACTCTTTCTATTTTGACAAATGATTTGAAAACATCTATTTGAAAACAGAATCTCACCCTTACCTCTGCATTAACTTCTTCCAGTATTTCACAGAGACCCCTGGTGCAACTGACAGGGCTTTGTCCCACTAGAATAAAAGGCAAGAAGAGCAGAAGCATATCTATTTTGATTGTACTATATAATTCTTAAAAGACTTTTTAATGAATTCATATTTAGAATGTAGAAATTTTAGAGTTTTTGAATTTTCAAGAATACTTTTGTAATCTATCTCACGCATTCCATATAGTATAAATATGAGGGTTCTTCAAAAAGTTCATGGAAAATGCATATTTTGAAAAAAATACATATTTCAAATTTTTTTGCTCCAAAATGAACTCATACTAACTTGTTATATATAACATGTCTGAACAGGATCTAGTTTGAGGCACTAACAAGAGTAAGACATCAGACTGAAAAGAGCCCCTGTCGAAGCAACATGAATTCTGTTAAAATTGGAGCAAGAAGAAACATCAAATTAAGCTTGGGTGGAAGAATGGTGAAATTACTGATGCTTTGAAAAAAGTTTATAGGGACAATTTCCCAAAGAAATCAGCAGTTTACAAATGGGTAACTCATTTTAAGAAGGTACAAGATAATGTTTAAGATGAAGCCCATAGCAGCAGACTATCCATATCAATTTGTGAGGGAAAAATTCATCTTGTTCATGCCCTAACTGAAGAGGACTGGTGAGTAATAGCACAAACAATAGCCAACACCACTGATGTTTCACTTGGTTCACCTTACACAATATGACTAAAAAATTAAAGAAGAGCAAACTTTCCACTTGATAGGTAACAAAACTGTTGTACCAGATCAGCTGAAGACAAGAGTATAGCTTTCAAAGGAAATTTTAAACAAGTAGAATCAAGGTCCTGGAGCATTGCTTCAAAGAATTGTATCAGGAGATGAAACATGTCTTCACCAGTACAATCCTGACGCCAAAGCACAATCAAAGCAGTGGCTACAAAGAGGCAAGAGTGGTCCAGTCAAAGCAAAACAGATCAGTCAAGAGCAAAAGTCATGGCAACAGTTTTTTGGGATGTTCAAGGAATTTTGCTTGTTGACTTTTTGGCCAGCCAAAGAATGATAACACCTGCTTGTTATGCATGTTTTGGGAAAGGAATCCAAAGCTTTACCATAAAAACACCCAGGAAAGTTTCACCAGAGAGTCCTTCCCCACCACAACAATGCTCCTGCTCATTCCTCTCATTAAACAAGGAGAATTTTGTGAGGGTTTCAATGGGAAATCATTAGACACCCACCTTACAGTCCTGATTTGGCTCCTTCTGACTTCTTTTTGTTTCCTAACCTTAAAATATCTTTAAAGGGTACCTATTTTGCTTCAGTTAAAAATGTAAAAAAGATTGTATTGACATGGTTAAAGTCCCAGGACAGTCATTCTTTAAGGGATGGCTGGTATCATCTGTTACAAAACTGTTTTGAACTTGATGGAACTTACCTCAAGAAATAATATTTTTATCTTTTAATTCTACTTTTCCACAAATTTTTTGAAGTCCCCTTCATATTAACATGTTTTAAAATAAAAGATGTAAAATTCTATTATTTAGCAGAGAAAATCCACCCTACCCCTTTTATAACCAGGAAGGCTTATAAAAAGCACAGATGACTGGGCTCCATCCCCAGAGTTTCTGATTCTGGAGGTCTGGGGTGGGACATGCATGCATGTCTCACAGGGTCCCAAGTGATACTGACACTGCTAGCCTGGAAGATGATAAGACTTCTTCAAAAAGACCTCACTTTAATAATTACTGTCGTATACACTTAGTATCAGATTGGCAGAGAATCAGTTAGATCTCGGGGAAAAAGCTTCATCTTTTTAATACTTAGAACTAAATATATTCTTAATACTTAGACTATGTTAAACTCATTAATTTTACTTTAATAGAGCCTTACCTCTCCAAGTTCCACCATAAGTTCACAGTATCTCTGAATTTGTCCTAATCTCAAGTGTATTTCAGCAGCTTCCTTCAGTCTTTCCTCTTTAGTAGGGACACCAATACCACCGCCAAATTTAGACATCTTGACTGTCGTTAGTTCCTGGGCTTCAGACTGGTTAAAAAGAAAATAAAATTTAAAAAATTTTGTTTTACAAGAGCTGCTGATAACAGATGATCATAAAAACATTACATAGATACATATTTTACAAATATACAGCTATGCAAATTTAATATTAAAAAATACTTTTATCTATAAAATATGATACCTCCTTAAACATAATGTTTTGGTGAATGTGGGGGATGGAGATTGGAGAAGGGAGATTGAATCTCATTGTCCTTAACACTCTCCAGATGTTGTGGTTATGTAGGAGTCCAGATGCCAAAAGGTAGTGATAAAGTGATATAAAGGCCTTTAATAAAATAAAGAGTTACTGGCTCACTTTAATTGGCTCCTATACTGTCAATAGAGCTTGCTTTCAATAGTTGTTAAGTTTATGATTAAAGTATTTCTTTATAAAAATAAAGAAGTTACTTATGACTTACGACCATTACAGAAATATCCCTGGCACAAATCTTTCCATGCTCTAACAGTTAACTGCTGATATTTCAAAAATATATAAGCTATTTCTTCTTTCTGGTGCCAGGGTGGGTTTTGTTGTAAGTGCTGAATAACTAATAATTTTGCACTGAAATTCATTACGAGTTATATTATGATCAGTTTTAATAAAACATATCCCAGAATACAGCCAAGACTAAAATTAGAGTAGTCCATATGTCACAATCATCTGGTAATAGCATAAAGATCAAGCCTTTCAAGGAGTTCTGAGTGACCTTTAAAGAATTTCATGAGATTCCACCTATGAAAACTGTGACTGACTTAATCGGGTTCTAAAATAATCCTTACTCTCGCAATTGGTTTTACCAAAGATTTACCTCCTCAATATTCACTTATTTCAGTCTACCAATCTAATCATATATATTTTTATTGTTTTTTAAATCATGTTTATACTTTAAGAGTAAAAAGGCAAAAACATTTGCTTGAGCATATCATAGTTGCACACACTACTCACTGTTCTAAACTTAATCAGATGTTTCAAATGCATTATTCCTTTGCGGTAGTTCTGAGGGAGTAAGCTATCATCTTGCCCTTTTATCACAGCAACCAAGTTCCATAAATTGTCACTGCCACCTGGAGGCTAAAATATTGATACACAATAATCAAAGACATAATAGTGAAACCCCACAGCACTTTGCATCTTCAAACACATTATAATGCAGACATATCGAAATTAAAAAATTAACAGAATAACTATACATTATCTCATTTATTGTTTCTGGTTTTATCTCTGCTTTCTTATAGTGTATAAATTATGTTAAGAGGGACCCAATGAATTAGGATGGTGTATGTAAATCTGTGACGACTTAATAACAACCATCGTAATAATTCATTTTGGTTAAAGGGGAAATGTTCACAGTTAATTCCTATAATACTTACTGATAAATACTCTGAAAACCACCTTAGTTTTTTTGCTCGAGGATTACCAGTTAGTTTTTCTATTTCTTGTCTAATATCTCTTGACACTTTACCACACAATAGAGGAGGAGTGCCTTGTTCTATAGCATAATCTGAAGAACAGACATAATTCAGTGAGAAAAGAATTCTAATAACATATTATTTAAAAATAAAATCTGATACATGCATACGTTCAATACCAGTGTTCCCGATAATTTCTTCCCAAGATCTGTCTGCCAGAATATTTATTTGTAAAGGAGTGATTAAAGGTGTTAATGACCAGAGTCTCACTGTAGAATCACGGGAGCAAGAGGCCATAGTGAAGGGGCGACTTGGATGGCATGTTAAACCTGATGGAAAAAATAAAAAATATTTTTTATTTATATGTACCTCATAGAATTTCTATAGAATTGAAGTAATGAAGAAATCTTGTGAATAACTGAAAAGTTCTCAGGGTCAACCTTTTATTTGTATTTAACACAAGAAAATAATACAAGAATGTAATAAATTATTGAGTAGATTCTGTAAATATGACTATAAAATTGAATAATTATTAGAAAGCAAATGGTCCTGGATGAAAATGTTAAAATTACATTTCATGTGGTTAAGCAGCAGCAAGTATACTGTAACACCAATAGTGTATATAGTATCTGTGAGTCAGTGGATAGACTGAAGTTCTGGTTTTGAGATGAAAGAGTTGTGGACCTTTCAATTTCGATGTTAACAAATAGGATTCTCTTCTACATGCAGTTCTACACTGCCTCACCTGAAAGGCCACTGGGGTAAAGCATATGGATTTGAATGGCTGGACTGGGGTTTCTTTCTCTAAGAAATCATTTTTGCATTCTTAATCTACTTACTAATGCCCAATAAGGTTTAAGAATAAGAATAAATACAAATAAATATGAGAGTAAAGTGTTGGGCAAAAGACATATAATCAGATTTTCCATACTGAGCTCAATTATATTAAAAAACTAAGTATTATATTAAAAAACAAAACATTGTCCTAAATATCCAAGGATTTGGCTAAATAAGTTATATCTACACTATTATTGATTTCCTGTTCTACAACTTACCTCTGGAGTGATGGTAAGGGAAAGGAGAAAAATCTATGCCATACATGTATATTTGTCCATAGATACATCTGGGCAGTGTGTGTGTGTGTGTGTGTGTGTATACAAAAACATAGTCACACTTGCAGAGAAAAAGGGAGAGAAAGACACCACAGTGCTAATAATAGTCATCTTCTGATAATTTTTTATGACTTTTTCTATCTTCTGTATATTCTGATATTTCAATTATAAACGTATATTTTCTGAGAAAATGAAACATTGTAAGACTTCTTCAAAAATATGATATTGCTCAGAAATTACAAGCATCATTAATATATTAATATAACAAATACATGAAAAACACTTTACCATATACATCTGCACCATGATCATATACAGTATCCAAACAAGTTCCTTCTCGAGTGTCCCATACTTTTATAGTATAGTCCCAGCTGCCAGACAGGAGTAGATACGGAATCTCAGTATTCCACATCAATCCCCTCACAGGTGCAGTGTGTCCACTAAGAACATTTATGCAAGCATCTTGAGTATAATCCCAGATTCGAACAGAACTGAAAACAGAATATTGTGTTTGTAATAATATGCAAGTTATAATTTATCTGTATTAACATATCCTTAATAGAGCATAATGATTATTTATTAGCATATTTAAAAAGCATTTTATGGTTCAAGATACATTAAAATTCTTTTACTTTTTTTTTTTTTTTTTGGAGACAGAGTCTGGCTCTGTTGCCCAGGCTAGAGTGCCATGGCGTCAGCCTAGCTCACAGCAACCTCAAACTCCTGGGCTCAAGCGATCCTTCTGCCTCAGCCTCCCAAGTAGCTGGGACTACAGGCATGCGCCACCTATGCCCGGCTAATTTTTTCTATCTATATTTTTAGTCATCTAGATAATTTCTCTGTATTTTTAGTAGGGACAGGGTCTCGCTCTTGTTCAGGCTGGTCTTGAACTCCTGACGTTGAGCAATCCACCCGCCTCGGCCTCCCAGAGTGCTAGGATTACAGGCGTGAGCCACCGCGCCCGGCCAAAATTATTTTACTTTAATTGACAAATAATTGTATATATTTACGGAGTTTGACTGATGTTTATGTTTACAGTGTGGAAATATTAAATCAGGCTAATTAATGAATCTATCACCTCACACACTTCTCTTTATAACAGATGGAAATTAATATTTAACTGGGTGAGAGCTAGCCTATTTTAATATATTTTCTTTCCTGATATTTACTTGTCATTTATTACCAATAGTAAATGTACTATTTCACAGTTTATATGTGAAAAAATTGCTTTCTTAAAATGAAATATCCAAAATAGAATACAACCTAAGAGAAAATATGACTAACAACATAGGTACAATAATTTAAGAGCATTCAAATTATTTGTGAATCATGAAAGTGTAACATATTATGATGGGTATTATTTGAAAAATCACTTCATATTTATGCTTTTATCAATACAGTAAATCTTTCCTTCATGTTTTTGTCAGTGAAGTAAGTTGCTTGGTCAGTGTGGAACCTGAGACTAGGTTAAAAAATTTAAATATAACTAGAATTCATGATATTACCCAGATCTACTGATTATACAAAGTATGAATGTTATTAAAATTAAACTTTGAACTCAAAATCAATTTAAGACCCCCAGATGACAATTTTGCTTAGATAATTCACAATAATCTTTTAGTCACAGATCTGTGCCAACCTGACAATACCAAAATATTAATACTTCAAAGTTGTATTGCACCATAAAGGAGCTTCATCATATATTTTTATCTCTTTAAGGCATATCTCTTTCTGTTTCATATAATAAGACTCCTTTCTTCTTTTTCCCATTATCCTAGTATATTGTAATATAGCCAAATGTAATCTAAATTTTTTTGTGCTATTTCTTATCGATGTTAGCATTTCAATACTTTAAGTTTTATATCATACTTTTACAAATAAGAATATATTAAAATGATGTGTATAAAAATAATTTAATGTAATTGCAGGGCCACTAGAACCAGTGTCTTTTTTTTAATGATGTAAGTTATTAATAGTTAGGCTTTGAAGTGCCAATGTATGTTTTTTGGTCAAACCTAAGAAAGGCTTGTATATGCCCCACTGCATATAAGGAGTGTCTCAGGCTTCCCAAGCTTAAGCATAGTATCTGCAAGGTATGTCATGAATCCATCAATGATTAATGGTTTCCTTACAGTTTTGACTTTTATTTAAAGGGACATATGATTTTCATCTACATTAACAATGATTACTAAAGGGACCAATAACCAGAATTTAACAAAGCCTTTCAATTTCATTATCATAAGTCAGTAGAATGATTACTGGTATCTTTCTGAAAATATTTTTTAGACAGTAAACGAAAATTATACCTTTTTTCATGCAGAATAAAATTTAGATGCTGAAGTTTATGTTAAGAGATTAGAATAGTTTCATAATTGAACTCATATTCACTTTCACATGATAACCATATCAGAAGTAACATTTCAAGTGATAACCCCAAAAATCTCATAATTGTTTTTGTGATTAAGTTGGGATTTATATCAAAAATTCAAGATGAAAATGTTGAATTATTCAATATTAAACTTGTAGTTACTAGGTACAATGAATTTTACTTGCATAAAGTAAGATTTTTGTTACATAATTTTTTCCCATTTTCAAATAGTGACTAAAAAACCTATACTATGTAAATCTATGTTGTTTGAATATAGAATATAGATAAGATTTCAGGAACTCTGATTTAACATTTTTCTTAAATCACTTTCATTTCTAAAATATCTTCTCTTCGTGTTAAAATTTATGATAATATTTTATTCCAGAGTACAGCTGTTTTCCATATTAAACATAAGAACACTATTAAAAACAAATTCTTCTTTTGTTTCAGATCTTTTTCCCTTTCCCCACACACCCTTTTAAAATTTTTGTTTAGTTCTTGCTAATAAGCTAGAAATAAGCATCGATAGTAAGCAAAATAAATAATGGAATAAAAATCACGAATATAATAACATAAGCATGGTAGAATTTAATTTAGTTTTAGTTAAATGCAATTAGGTACATATTAACTGTGTACTTGTTAAGTTTATATTTAAAATGTTTCCACACATGTTAATAATTTGATCATGTAAATATGTACATTTCTAGGAAAGTATAAGTTATGATTTTAAGGACTAGAAAATTAGAATCCAAAAATACATACCCATCATCAGAACCACTGCAGAGAATTCCCTCCCTCAGAGGAGACCATTTAACATGAAACACTTTTGCTGTATGCCCACTAAATGCTTTCAGTGGTTGATCAGAGCTGGTGGCTACGTAATAGACACGAACATTTTTGTCTTCACAGCCAGTCGCTATCATGTCTCTGAAATATCATCAATGGAACATTAAAATATGGAAAATTAGCTATTATATTACTAATAATTAAAAGTGTGCAATAGTTCTACTTTCTAAAAGTAAAATTTTTTGCTTTCTTAATGAAGTTAGATTGAAAACTTACATATGTAAAAACATGTATAACGATGTTATTGCTTATTTACAGAAACTGCCCCAGTACAGAGTTTCTCTCTGTGTTCCTTTTTAATGAGTTGAATTATTATTTTATTTACCTTAGATCAGAGATAATGGTATTTATATTTCTATAAGTGCTTTTTCAAAATGTCCAGACTCATAACTTTCTGAATGTTTCTCAAACTTTGTATTTTGCAACTAGTGAGTCTTAAGAAGAGTCCCAAAAGATGAGTGATGAGGTTTGCTTACTTGCTGGTAAGCACATTATTATTACATGCCATGGCCATTTATTAAATTTTTTGTGGCCTGGTACAAACAGCGGTGCTCCCCCTGGAAGTGTGCTGGAAAATCTCGCTGCAGCCAGGGTTGCCTCACTGGACAGTAACTCACAGTCTATTTTCCATTCCTTTTTGGTGGCTTCCTCTCTTTGAGATGCTTTAACTGTTTGATGCAACTAAGGATCTCCTGGAAATATAATATGATCTTTTAATGTTCTTTGCTCATTATTGTCACGAGAATGAGAGTAAACTAAGAAACTACTTGTACCCTAGTGGTCACACTTGGAATACTGCTAGGAAAGGAAGTATGAGTCCTAGGCAGACCTGTGGAAGTCATGCACCTGCCAGCACACAGTCTACTTGAGAAACATCTACTCTATCATATAAACCGTTCCCACATTCTAAAGATAAAGAGGGGAAGTTATGCACTTGGGAACCCAACTATCATCAAAACCCTTCCAAAATTACAAATTGTTGATTTTGTCATGGGTTATAATGCTTATATTTATTTAAGCCCACGTGTAGAAATACATCAGTTTGCAAACTGGCATGGCAATCTGAAAATGTGCAGATGACATCTTCCCAGAGTCCACTGGCAAACAAGCCAGTTTCCACATTTAGGAAAATATATTTTGTATACATACATATATTTACATGTATACATGAGTATATTTGTGTATATATGTATATGCAGATACAGAAATATAAAATCTTAGAAATGATATCATAAACATTCAAAGAATGTACATAAAGATATCTAAATTATAAATTCAGAGATATTTTATAAATAAACTTTGATAAGTTGAAGATACTTTCACTTATCTACTAAGATGTTAAGAGTAAAATGAATGTAGCAATTAGAAAATTTTAAAAATGAGGTTTATTAGGTATGTTTGGTAATGAGCCTAATAGTTAAATACAAAGGACTTACAGTGTCATTTTAAAATACAGCTTTCTTAATCAACCAAACATATTAATTAATATCTAATTTTTATTTCAACTGGCCAAATGCTTATTAACTCTATAAAACAGAGAAACAAGAACATGGAATTGTTTTATTGGTCAGATAGAAGGTAATTCTATTCATTTGTATATTTAACGAATATTTATTGAACATCTACTTTTTTCAAGGCACGCTGAGGGTTAGTGACGTATTGTTTTGCTAAGAATATACTGCTAACCGTAGATAACACAGGTTGTGATCTCATGGAGCTTCTTTTTTAGAAGGTAAGACAGCCAATATGCAACCAAATATACAATTAAAAATTTAATTTTGTTATATTAAGTGCTCTAAAGGCATTTTTATATGGGAAAATTACCCAATATGGGGGTCAAGGAAGACTTCTCTGTGGAAGTGATTTCTGAGCTGAGAGCTGAAGGATAGGTAGCTGCTGTCTATGTCCAACCCTGATGGGGCGTGTAGTGTGGGGTGGGAAGTAGAATCCTAGATAAAGGGGGACAGCATGAGTGAAAACTTTGAGGTAAAAGTCAGCTGGCTAATTCAAGAAATGGAAAGCCAGTGTGGCTGGATGCAAGGAGCAGGGGGAGCCAGGCTGGGAATGAGATGAATAAAATAGACAGCAACCAGAAGGAACCAGATTATACAAGGACTTCCTTGTAGGGTCTGCTGAGAGTTTTCATTTTATCCTACAATTAACGGGAAACTCTTGAAAGATTTAAGCAGGAAAACGGTGCGCTCAGATCTGCGTTTTAAGTGTTCACTCTGACTGCAGCACAGAGAGGTGGGGTAGGGAGAGAAGAAGTGGTGATAAAGCATATAGATGCTAAAACTGATTAAAAAGAGTTTTACAGGAGTCAAAACAACAGCAACAACAACAACAACAAAATGAATGTTGTAAGTTTGGTGGCAGGGTGATGGTTAGAAATAAGAGAATGTTCAAATGGAAAATATGACTGGAATTGGTGGCTGACTGGAAAGGAAATTGATGAAGAGATATAAAAGAAAGGCCAAGGAGGCTGGCTTTAGCAGTTTCATTGTTAGCAGTATCAGCCTCTGAGATAAGAAATATTGGATGATGAGTGGGTCATGAGCTCATTTGCATATAACCTTAACAATGTATTATAAACTTGTCTACATTTACTGGAAGAAATACACAGGTCCATCATTTTGTATAATATGTGATTTGACTCAGAATACAAGTATAATAAGGTTTTAATATCTTAATTTATAAATTCCCACATGTAGTATGGAAAAGCATAATATAATTCACATTGTTTTTGACAATATCTAAAGAAAGTTTGAATTTTTAAATGTGATTTATATCCCATCTAAGAGAGGTTTGAAACACCAAATTCTTGGAAATGTAATGAGTTAAAGGTCCAATTTTAGTAGAGATTTGATTTGGATTTAATTTTAAATCTAAGTTTATTTTTACATGGTAAATACTTGGCTCTCAGACAAGGTTGACTTTTCAAAACCATCCACTTAAGTTCCACAACTTGGGAAATTATCCAGTGCAGAGGCACTAACATCAGCTGGGGACAATAGAAAGTCATGGTGGCGGAATACCACTGCGTAGATTCCTAAAAGAAATTAAACAAAGAGCCACGTTTCTATGGTAGAAGCTACACATAGAATGGACTAATTTCCATTTTTCATTAGTTAGCAGTATGATTTTTTCCTAAGTATCAGAAAGTTGTTTAGAGAACAGGATATCAATATTTCTAAATCACATAAAAACTTGATGGAATAAAAATAGCTAAAGGCTATTTTTATTACAAGGCTCCTTCTCACTTGTTAGGCAAGGGGAATATTACTTAACAAGAATGATGAGTACTACCTACAGGAATAGCACTAAACTTTGTGATTATTTAAAATCTCCAAAAGTAATTATTATTTATTTTAGAAAAAAATACGTACTTGTTGTTTTGGCTCCAATCACAACCAAACACTGCAGCTGGATGTTTGTATTTGTGTAGCACTTTACCATCAATTGTTCGAATAATACTAAAATTAATTATAATATGTTAATAGAAAGGCAACATTCTAATATATTATTCAAAGGAACATGGTCAGATTGTAAATTTCAAATATAAATATCTCAGGATAGAGATCTTGTCTGCAAAGAGCAAGGAACATTTAAAAGCACTGTATAAATGACATTACCACTTACGAGTATATTTGCATCACATAATATTAATTATGATAATCTATTTAAGTTAAATTAAAGGTAGTCAATTTTGACTTAATTTCTAAAATTTTTTTTTAGTTCAGGAAAAGTATAGTCTGATACATCTTAAAACACAATGATATAACTAACATTATGCATTAGATTTTCAGCTTCAAAATTAGGTAGCTCAAAATTTATAGTATTTAAACCAACTCATTTATAAAGCTGGTTGTATGTGCCATCACACCAAGACTAAGCCACGTAAGTTACAACATTTTCATTATATGGTCTCAATAACATAACTCGAAATTCAGAGAACACCCCCTTCCCCTGCTGCCAAAAAGAAAGACCCCTTATTAATTTAACTGCAAAAATAAAAGAAGCTCTACACCTCTACTCTATTATTACCACAATGCAAGGCTGTTGCTTTCATTAGAAATAAAAAGCTGTGTATAAATTAATGTATTATGAAGTTTTAAAAGTCTTTGGAAAAGACCCTCTTAAATTTTATTAGGTCCATTTTTAAAGTTATGGGGAAATGGTAGAGACCTATGCTTACAAAT
Source organism: Avahi laniger (assembly GCA_963575035.1). Lineage (NCBI taxonomy): Eukaryota > Metazoa > Chordata > Mammalia > Primates > Indriidae > Avahi > Avahi laniger. The sequence goes on along the minus strand of CAUYSK010006668.1, from coordinate 6,228 downwards.
GTTTAGATGCTAAATGTGGTATTTATCAAATAAATAATGCCCTGAAAATACAGGGTAAAGCTAATTATTATATTTATCAGTTAATCAGAAAAAACCCCCAGCACATCTTATGCATTTTGCTATCTCTCAATTAGCAAATAGTGCCTTTCAAGGAAAAAAATCACTAATGTTGTTATTTCTGAAAATTTTAATTTCCTGGTGAGGATTTTTGGTTTCCACACCTGTTCTACTGAATTTAAAAAGTGAGGATGAGAAAATTGGAGTGGGTTTAGTAAAACCTAACAGGAGACAAACTTCTATAATCTCAAGAACCATACTTGAGATGGTTCTATACTACCTGTTGAAGATGACCATACTTAATAGCTACAAGGGTAGCAACAACTGGTTTTAAAACGTTTTTTAAACCAAGGCAATTCTTTCCTTACATATTTTTTCTTGAAATCCTACCTATTCTGGGATTTAAAAGAATTAAGAAAGCACATATTTCTGAAACACAGAATCAATGAAGTTAGTTCCTAAAAATAGGCATTTCCCATACCTCATTCCTCCTTACAAAGGCTTCTTATGCCTTTATAAATAACAATATCTGCAAAACTGTGAACAAGTTTCTAGAGCACTTGATATCTCTTGCAATACTACTCCACACAAAATGTAATGAGGATTTTTAAGAGTCTGTGAAAAGTCCTTGAAGTTTACTTGAGGCAATTCAGTCTTTTAGCTATAATTCAGGTAGTGTTTTCATTTAGAAAGCAATGGCTGGCTAATTTTTTTATTTTTTAAGCACCATTGCATTGTTATTTATTAATGATATATCATGACAATATAACATATGTCTATATGGGCTTATAAATAATATTTCTGATAGTTGGTAGAGTTGTACAAACAAAATCTCATTGATACACAATTGGAATAATCAAATATGTTTTTTATAACAGTATAATTTTATGTTAGACATAGTACTTACCAGAAACCATCACCACTGCAGGTTGCTATTCTTTTGGAATCTTTATGACTCCAGGAAATGCAGAATATTCCATTTTTTCCATGCTTCAAAAAATGTAAAATACCTATCAATAAGAAATAATTCACCTCTTTTTTTCTCTTATTTATTTACTTCTTCTAAGTTTCATTTTTCTATCAGGAACTTGCTCTAAGTAATACTAACAGAAACATCATTGTCAACAGCAGAAACCTGAATACATACTTTAAGAATGCCTAAAGCTGTCATGCTTAAGAAACAAATCCATTGTTTTAAGACATAATTGGGTGGCTCTATTTCTTTTTGTTGGACATAAGGTAGAGTCAAAATCTGCTTCTTCAGCCAGCTGTAGAATTAAGCTCTGTTTAATGTCTTTTCCCATGAACACCAGTCTGGAGACGAATATAGTCATCTATCTGCTTTCAAACCCGCCACCACAGTATAAGAAATGTTGCAAGTAATTGTTATTATTAGTTGTTTCTCTAGGTTTCAAAGTTTTATTTTTATAAAAAAGATCAAAACAGATATAAGCTTGTTCCTATAATAAATCACTAGTTTTGCTTGTTTCTCCATATTCTAGGACTAAGGAAGGGTCAAGGGTACAGTTACAGCTCATGCAATGAGAATTTTTTAAAACACAAGGAATATATTATACATGGGAATGTCATTCATCAACTGTGTGATAGGTGAATGAAAGTTGTAATCAAAAAAAAAAGAAAGTTGTAATCAACTCATTTCTAAATTTTATATTAAAAATATATCTATTTTATATAAGACTTAAATTGTGGCTGCCATTAAGGGGAAACTAAAGTGGCTTTTTATCCTGCATTTTAAGGTTGCTTTATAAATATACAGTTTCAACTTCTTAAGGCAATCTCTAGTTTGCTGTTTTTACCTCTTCGAGGGGTCAAGGAGGGTAGGTTTATATAGGTAGATACACAAATGGGACTAGTTCCTATATTCATTCTGTTAAGGGGTGGAGGCCTTCCATCAGCTTCACTGTTCCATGAAAAGTGCATTCATGGCTCTCTGCTACCGTGTATTTCCTTTTGGGGGGTACATGCTGCTTAGTTAATTAAAGCTGGCATTGTTAATTTTTTCCATATTTCTTATATAGGATTTAAGAAATTTTTATAGTGATCTTAACTCTGCTACTGGATGCTGGGAAAGAATAAATGACTATAGGAGATGTCCTTGATACTAAGATGCTGGGTGGCTAGAATCAGGCTGGAACTGTTCAAGTGCTAATGGACAGATATTCTAGGTTACAAGATGCCGAGACGCCATAAGAAGAAATCAACAGATCTGATAAGTAAGGACACAATTTTTTAATTTAGGCCAAAAGTTTCATTTTCAGGCTCTTTTCTTCTTATATCCCACTGTTTATTATGGGATAAGTTGCTGTTCTGGTGATGAGAGGGAAGGGGGTAGGTTTGGGGCATTGCTGAATTGAAAGAGTACTGATGTGTTGTACGTGGAGAAAGGGAAACATGTAACCTTTATAATCCTTTGTCAGAGTTTCCTTCTGTTGAATGCAAAGTTTCCCTAAAATTCTTCATTTGGTATATTACTGCAGTATCCCTTGGGAGATCAAGGCTACTGAAGAGCATCCACAAAGGGATAACAGTCTTTTTTGTATAAATGGTTTTAAAGCCTCAAATATATTAGTGATTTTCAAAGAAACTGTATATTTAATAAGCTTCAACAGTGATCATTTAAAATATTAATAAATAAAATTTCAAGACAGTGAGAGAAAATCCTAGATCATATTGTTGCCAATTTAAACCTAACATATTGTAATTAGATCATATGCATTTTTCAAATATTAATGTAATTCAGTAAAATATAGGATGATAATTTAACTGTAAGCTGAAGGATAAATACAATCTGTGACACTACAAATAGGAAGAGATCAGGCTTTAGGCTTTGTCATGGAATAATAGAAATTGAGAACTGGGAAACAATCTAATTGTATGATCCAATGTCACTATTTTACAGGTGAAGAAATAGGTTAAAGGCAATAAAATGATTCTCCCTATGTCAAAAGCTAATTAATAACAGAAGCAGGACTATAATTTGGGACTTGCTCTGAGTTTAGCCTTCTTCCCATTATTTAGTATTTGCCTAGATTTTGTGGAAGACAACTGAAAATTTCTCTGAATCTCTAATGCAACTTAAGGTGAAATTTTATATCTTATACTCAGCTAGAATTTCCAGAATTCATTTTAGCATGTGACTATCCTCTTGGATTTTCTTATACTTGAGAGAACATACATACCACCTTATTAAATGTTTACAAAATACAAAACAGTATAAGACATTATGTTATTCAGTATCAATAAATACAACTTACCTCATTAAAACGTTGAACCATTTTGCCCTTTTGAACATCCCAAATAAAAGCACCATTTCGGGAAGTTGCTCCAGCAATACAATTCAAATCACCTTGGGAAACAATTTATCAGACATTATACTAAATATTTGCCACAAATGTAATTTTTATCAAAAATACAATTTTTGAAAATGAAAGAATTGAGATTTGAAAAGGAATTCTTTCTAAGATTTTTTTGCAATGGAAATGATCAAAGGTATGCAAATATAGAGAATAATAAAATGAAGGTATCCATTATATGGCTTCAACAATTATCAAAACATGGCCAATCTTGTTTTGTCCATAGCTCCTGCTGGATATGTGATAAATGACTATAAACACTAAAAAAAAAAAAAAAAGGGTCCTCACCATATTTCTAGTATTTCCATTGTGTTCTCCTTTTGGGATTCTTAAATTACTGGGGACATGTTTCCATATTTATTTGCACTTTTTTTCTTCTCCTGTGGTATCTACTCCAAAATACAGAGGAAATTATGCAATTACCTACATCCTATTCTATTTCCATCCCTGTCAACCTTCATTAATCTTTTAAATTTCATCCCCACTTACCTAAAAATCATGATTCATCAGTAATCACCTAGCAGAAATGATTGAATTTCCATTTTATAACATTTTTACTTTCTTGATACAAATTCTCAATGTAGAAAGTAAAAGAATACTTTACGTGAGATTAGGTCTTCCGTATTATGATTTGGAAAAATGGTTTTTATAGTCAAAATTTTTATTTAAGTTTTAGGTTTGAGATACACACTTTTTGTAGGAGCAAAAGTGTTCAACTAGTAGGAGCTACAGTACAATGTTACTGTACTGGCCAGTCCAATTCCTGTATCGCTAGCCAAGGTAACCCCCTGTGAAGATGCATATTGCAATGTTAAAGAGAACAGGCTCAGGTATTCTCTGTTTAAAGGAAGAAACACTTTCATTGAGAGTTTTAAGTAAAATCTTTTTCCAGACTTCTCCTCACTGTAGGAGATAAGGGATATATTAAAGCAGTGGTCTTTAACCTTTTCTATGAAATGGATCTCTCTGAAGATCTGATTACCATGATACTCTTTGACAGATATAGGCATACATACACAGATACTAAAAATTATTCATGAAATTCCAAGAGATCCCCAAACTTTCTGAAGGCATCTAAAACCCTCAAAAGGCCCATAAATTCAAGGTTAAGAATTACTGTGTATAAAGAAATAATTTTATATGTAAGGATAAGCCATATCCTTGTCATAGGTGGTTATTAAATTAATACATTACTATTAGGGCAAATAAGTAAACCATTATATATATTTTATAAAGTAAAAAATCCACTAAGGTATATAAAATTATTTGTTATAGGGAAATAATGTTTTGGGAGAAAATGTAAGAGGTTTCACAGTACATCTCTTCTCTCTTTCTTATATAGGAAGGTATAAGGTAGCATCTTTCTGAGATCAAAGAAAAAATTCTATTATGGCATAAAAGTTCTTCAATATTACAAAGGTGGAATTTATATATTAACAGAATTACATGGTTACAAATGAAATTATTTGATATATAATCATTCACATTTATGAAACAGAGCATCAAGGCAAGTTTTCTACTACAATTTTTAGAAAATAAATTTCTCTTTTTATTTTCATAAATTTGATTTATATGAAAAATTTTAGGAGCACTTCTGTCATCTAAAATGTGTTGTGCCTTTAAAGGAATAGCTACACAAATACAACTAAAACTCAATGGGTCAAGATCACCCTGATTTACTGTGGCTTTTTTATATGACTATGTCATACAGAGGGGCTCAGGAATCAAAGTGCCTTTGCAGGGAGTCTATCGTAAAATGTCACAAAAACTAAATCAACCAATATGTTGATACTAATTTGCCTCTACAATCATTTGGAACAGGATAACATCTAAAGGAAGAAGATAATTCAAATGAAAATAAAATTTAGGAAAGTCATTTAATTGTATTCCTGATTTTAATAAAATGGCTCTTACCTGGAGCCCATGAAAGGGAATAAATAACCCCTTCATTACCCGGAGAAGTGTACACTGCTGTTAGTGTGTTTATATCCCAGACTTTTATAGTGCCATCAAATGAAGCTGTTGCTAAAAGATTGGGATTGTCAGGTTTGAATTTGCAGTCAAAGATAGTTTCCACATGTCCCTATGAATGTAGAATAAAAAAGTCCAACTAAGAAAAATTCATAAACCATAATATATACTCAATTTACCACATGTACTATGGTTTTACAAATATTAATATTAATGCAAAAATATACAGGCAAGCAAGAAACACAGAAAAATGGAATCAGCACTGTGGCTGAATGCTCTCCATGTTATTACTGTATTATTTTGCAAAGACCTGGATTTTACTCAACCACAGTTTCTTAAATCAGCAATGAAATTCAAAGGTGTTCAAAAGTTTCATTTTTCAATTCCAATTCAATGCAAAATGTTTCTGATTTTTTAAAATATACAGAATACTATGCTAGAAATCCGTAAAGCAATCACCTCTTAATTTACTATATGCCATTTTGGCGGTATAATAGAAGACCAAGATGAAACTGAAACTAAAATCCTTTAATGCAAATATCCCTTTTTTTTTTTTTAATACTAATGACATACTCTAAAAGCACCTTATAATTTTGGCAGAAATAAAAGGATCAGGCATGGCTCTAATTTTTTTTTTTTTTTTTTTGAGACAGAGTCTCACTCTTTTGCCCGGGCTAGAGTGAGTGCCGTGGCGTCAGCCCAGCTCACAGCAACCTCAAACTCCTGGGCTCAAGCGATCCTCCTGCCTCAGCCTCCTGAGTAGCTGGGACTACAGGCATGTGCCACCATGCCCAGCTAATTTTTTCTATATATTTTTAGTTGTCCA
>CAUYSK010006665.1:0-49207 GCA_963575035.1 Avahi laniger | reverse complement strand
AGTTGGGTTAATTTGGCTAAAACTATTAGGGACAAGTTTTCCTTTATCAGGGGCAGTGAGCTAGAGGAATATTTATCTGGATCTGTGGATGGCCTTCAAATGAAAAAGCCTGATATATGTATATATGTGTGTGTATATATATGTATACACACACACACACAAACACACACACACACACAAACACACACAAATTGCCTAAATCGATTCATGTTGGAATTCTACAACTTCCTACTAAAATAATCCTCTACTAATACACTGCTTTGGTTTATACTCCCATAATTCTTAACTGTTCTCCACTCTTGTCAATCCTTAAATGTTTGCCTGAGTTATTCTGAAGTGTAAATGTGACCCTGTTATTTCCCTTTCTACGGTGCTTCGATGATACTCCGTAACCCTTCATCAGCGGCTTTAGTGTTGAATTAGCCTGAGTCTGCTGATCCAGTCCCGTTGCTCTACCCCCTCTTGGGCCATGGCTCCACTCCTACAATTGACAGTCCCTTTATATAACACTATTTTTCCCCCCTCCAGGGTCTGGCATATGCATTACGTTCTGTTTGAGTATCATTCTCGTCCGGCCTTGTGAATGTGTGTTCCTACATTAAGACGCTGATCAAATAAATATCATCCCTTCCCTGCTCCTCTAGAGTTAGTTGCTTCATCCTTTTCTCTCATCTAAAACTTAAACCTGCTTCTTTTAGCATTCATTGCACTGTATGATAATTGTTTAATTACATAACTGTCTCTCCATGGAACATGTGATCCTTAGAGTCAGTTTAGGTGTATTGTCATCTTTATAACATTGCATAACACATTCTTGAAACACAGTAAACACTGAGTAATTGTATAGAGAATGAATAAAGAAATGAATAAAATGAAGTGATATCCTTTTTATTATTGTGTCAAAATAAAGCAGGATCTGGCAAATTTTTCCATAAAGGACCAGAGAGTAACTACTTTTGGCCTGTAGGTCATATCGTCTCTGTCACGCTCTCAACTCTATGTTGAAAAGCGAAAGCAGGCATAGACAATTCAAACATGGATGGGCATGGCTGAGCTTCAAGAAAACTTCATTTACAAAATTGGGTGACAGACTGGATTTGCCCCTGTGCCTTAGTTTACCAAGCACTGGTATAAAGAAATGAGAGAGACTGTAGTCCCTAAACTGACTATAAAATGTACTTTGAATGAGAGGTCCCTGCATGAAGTAGACAGGGATGCCTGTATTTTAGGATAATCACATTGAAGTCCGTATCTTGTAGATATAAAAGCTCTGGCCTGTAACCTCTTTAATATGGCATTTTTAACCATATGTTCTAAAAACTCCATTATATTTTATTAAAATCTATAGTCACATAATCAATAAGTGCTGATTGAAAACTCAAACATACTCTCTTATTGGAAGAAATTTAAATTAAGATGTTTAAATTTAATATTGAGTACGCTGACAACAGAAAATATATTTTACTGTAAAGAGTCAGTGAATACCTAAGTTCCTTTTTGAGAAATACAGAGCTTCTTTTATTTTTCTTTAGTTTTCAATAAAATGTCATTTTTCAAACATTTTTTTTCTTTAAGCTCTTTTCCAAAAACCCAAAACCAAATGAGAGCTCTCTAACTTGAAATCAAATCTACCCGCATTATACTTAGAAAGGGCTCCATTTTGCAGATTGCGAGAAAGGTGACTGTTGTAGTTTTATACTTTTAAATCATTCAATTGTAGAATATTTGATGGTTTCCAATTGTGAGCTTCTGCTAATCCCTGAGCCAGCACAGTCAGAAGCAGCAGGTTTGGAAGGAGATGGCAAAATTCAAATTAGAAGACTATACATGAGCGAACATATGGAAATCATTTAATTATTTGGAGGTCATCTTTTGGACAGTGTCTGTTGGGCCCAGCTGGATCTTAATGCAAAAGCCCCAAAGCTCTAGTCGTACCTTCCATTCCCTTTAGTGTATTTCACCAAGAAGCCACACAAATCTGCATCCTAATTAGGTTAAGCTTTTGACTAGATTTGCCCAAACCAACAAAACACTTTTACACAGATAGGACATGGTCATGGCTGCATTCTGTTTTTCTGTATGTGTGTGTGTTTAATGCCAAATTACACATATTATGTTTTCTTTTGTTTCATTTCTGTTTGTTCAGCTTCCTAGATACATGATGGAATTTTTGACGCTTGGTTTGATAAAGATACCACTAGATTCAAATAGTCTTTTGTAGGAATCATTTATAATCGGCTTTGATTTTCTAAGTTTTAAAGGGACTAGACATCAGTGAATAAAAGCACATTGAAGGCTGCATTGGTACATATGTAGAAACATCCTTTGAACCAGTAGAATTTGTTAAACATGGGCAGTTTAGACCCACAAAGCTAATTCACTTTTAAGGTCCCTGAATTAAATGCCATTCTCTTATAGGACAGATATAGAACCCCTGTATCAGCCAGGGTTCCCCAGAGAACAGAACCAGAAGGATATATTATATTACACATATATGCACATATATATTACACATACATTTATATAATATAATATACTATTATATATGTGATAGTATTATAATACAAGTACATATATTATGGATATGGATGGAGATAGGTAGGTAGATAGTTATATACATAGATTGATAGGAAAACAGAAAGATTTCTTTTTTAAGGATCTAGCTCACGTGATTGTGGGAAGTCTGGCAAGTCTGAAATCCGTAAGGCAGACCAGGAAGTGGGAAACTCAGGGCAAAGATCAAACCCAGACTGTTATTAGTACAATATGACATTGGATCAGGATATCAAAGGTGTGGTTATAAGACACTTTGTTAAGATCTCAGAATGAATTAGGCAGTGTCTTGTGAACTCTCTTAATTAGACAAAAAGGCTGCTAAGAATCTTGTAGACATTTTGCCATGTCTGACTGATTCTCAGCTGAGGTAGCAAGGAGCCTTTACTGCATAAAATTCTGGGTGTGGATATAATGAAATAAGGCTCAAAAAATGTATGAGAAACCCACATAATGTTTTCTTTGTTTATTGAGAATTTCATCAGTGGAATCTCCATTAACTTGAACTAAAATGAAAAGAGGACTTTGGACCGTCAAGCTTTTATTCGTAAACTATTCATTGCAAACTCATGCCATGTTTTATGAACAAGGAAGGATGACTCAGATCTGACACAAGAGAAATAAAGAATCGGTTATGGGAAGTAGACTGGACTCCAATCAAGGAACAGTTGACGTGTGTCTATCTTCATTTCAGAATCATTATGGAGCCTTACCTACAATGTGCCTTCCATTTCCTCCCTTTTTGAATAAAAGAATCTATAGTGGCTTTCTTACCCCTGTCTTATAATGGTAACTATATGTTAGAAGGGACAAGGGGGATAGTTTGTCCCTTTACTTCCTAGTTTACAGGTCTTTCGATTGAGAGGAGCTGCTCCTGTGGAGTCTCGTCTTCTCCTGAACCTCATTTAGACGATGTGAGCTTGGTCTTCAAGCCTGATGATATAATCTGGTGAGATTTTGGGAATCTTGCAATAAGATGAGTATGTTTTGCTCACGGGAGGACTATGAGTAATTTGTGACTGGAGGGAGGTTGCAGTGGGTTGAAGACGGCCATCGATTCTTTCTCTCTCTTCTCCGTAAAAAGGTGGAGTTTATTTCCTGTCTCTTAAATATGGGATGGTCCTGTGATTGCTTCACCAAAGGATAACAGTGGAAGTGACACGGTGCCATTTCCAAGACAAAGCTTATTACATTATGTGACCAGTCACATAATGACTAGACATTAGAGAAGACATTCTATCAGACAAGGTGGTTCTTCTTTAAGGATGGAGCTTCAGTGAGGGGGATGCACATGGAGTTCTTTTTATTTATTTATTTATTTATTTTTATTTCAGCATAATACGGGGGCACAGATCTTTTGGTTATGTGTGTTGCCCTTGCCTCCCCTCCCCCCGCACATGGAGTTCTATGAAGGAGAGAATATCTGTGTTCTGCCCAGCAGTGTAATCAGATATTCAACACATATTTAGTGAAAATCCACCATGAACAAGGCAGTTTTCTGAATAGTTGTATATCTGATGTTTGCATGAGATTGCCCTTAAATCTTACATACAGTCAATGTCTGAAAACACAAAGCAAGAAAAACATAGTGAAATAGTCCTCTTAAAAGATTTAAACTGATATTTATTACATTAAGCAAATGTGATATTTATTAGCTTGGCTTATATCTTGATATGGAAATAGCCCAGGATTACATAAAACCCAGGTTAACAGTTAAGAAAGGAATGAATTGTAATCATCAGAATACAAAAATTATCAGAAATATTTACCTTTTAATACTTGAGTGAAATTCATCACAACCAACATGGGAAGCTTTCAGTTGATGAGTTACAGTACAAGAAACCATCTTATTCATGAAAAATACAAAATGTTCCAAGTTTCAATTTGCTGGCTAGAGTAGAAATCAATTCTCATTTGACATTGATAGTAGAATGTGCTTTGTGATTGCTTCACACAAAATAAAGTAGCATGAAGTAACAAAGAAATCAAAATGTAGTTTTGGCAAAAATTGAACAGAGGTAAAAGTGAGAACATAAGATAAAATTTTAGAATATCTGTCAATAATTATATAAATAGAATACCTACTACGGTGCTAGGAATTTTACATATACTGTATGATCTCAATTACTCTAGCAAGTAAGCATTGTTATTACCCCTACATTTGCAGATAAGAAAATTGAAGCATTAAACATCTCAGTAATTTTCCCAAATCAGTGTTTCAGTTGCTTATTACTTTATCTACAAAGGAATAGAATAGTGCCTCTGCTCATGAGATAGATACAAATTTAAAGACCCATAAAGAATTGTTTCCTTATAGCCTGAGCTATTACATAAAAGTTGGACTACTCTGATGGAGAAACCACATGGAGGCAGGCACCCTGTGGAGGGGAGAAGTTTTGAAAACACATGGGGAAGAAAAGATCCAGCTATCTCAGCATCCTAGACACCCATAGAACTATTCAGTTGAGCCCACTGAAACTACAGACCCATAAGAGATGATACTATGATACTACGTTGTTTCAAGCAATTACATTTTGAAGTGTCATTTCGCTATTACACTGAGTGGTGTTCCATTGTATGAATATTATACTTTCACTGAAAGCCAACTTTTCCTTTTAGAAATTAAAAGCAACATCAGAGAAGATGAGCTGTATGACTTTAAAGATGCCATTTTTAAAAAGTTCTAATTTTACCTGAGCACTGAAAGGTGGCAAAACAGAAAGAATACCAGACTGGAAGTTCAGAGATCAAGGTTTTATTTCCACTTCTGTCAAAAGTTATCTGATGACCTCAAGCAACATTAATATTTTAGGTTTAATTTTTGAATTAAATGAAAAATTAAATTATAAAAAGGGAAGTTATGTCTCAATTTTGACCTTTTCTAGATTTAACATTTTATAGTTCGAGATTTAGATCACCTAGAACAGTATTTCTCAAAGAGATATGGAGAGTCTTCATTTCACAGAAATATCTTTTTGATTTCTGGCAGATAAGACTGTCCGGTAGGCATTAGAATCCAGTTTTGTCCCCCACCTTGTCACTGTGAAATTAATTTCCTTCCAACATTCTCAAACATCCCCAGGAAACCTTAGCATCTTCAGTTGAGAATCTAATTCTCAATTTCCATAAAATCAGCTTTTTTGAGAATCTGTAAATGAATTTGGGGAGAATTAATGTTTAAACAATATTGTCTTCTAATCCCAAAACACAATATAACCTTCCATATATTTGGGTTTTCTCTTATTTCTCTATTTAATGTTGCATAATTTTCAAGATAGAGGTTATTCATATTTTGATAAGTTTATTCCTAGGCATTTTATGTTTCCAATTATATTGATTTTTTATGTCTTTTGCAATACTTTCCTGCTAGTATATAGGAATGAATTTGAATTTTGAATAGTGATGATGAGATTAATCTATTATTTGCCCAATTTCTCTCTCTTTTTTTGGGGGGGTGAATTCCTTAGTGTCTTATCTTTCAGTAGGTTTGTCATTTTCTAGTAGACAATTTAATTTTGTACTTTCCGATCTGATTGTGCTTTATTTCTTTTTCTTGTCTATTGTAATGGCTAGAAATCCCATTTTAATGTTGAATAGAGGTAGTGAGATAGACAGACTTGCCTTGTTCCTGAATATAGAGGAATTAAATTTAGTCTTTTGCTATTAATATGATGTTGAATTTTTTAAAATATGCTTTACCTGTTTGAGGAAGTTCCTTTCTATCCAATTTCGCCAAAAATTTTTATGTAGAATGGCTACTGGGCTTTTTCAGATGAATTTCTTGAATCTGTGTTATTTTCTTTTCTTCTGTTAATTTGGTGAATTATGTGTTCAGGTAACAGCAGTGGTAGACTAGGTGAGGTAATCCCCAGTTTCCAGGCATCTGGATGGTCAGCTTGAGTCCTAGTGGTACCATATGGAGACCAGGATGGCAAACTTGCCATCAAGCCTCCCTGAGTGCAGGTGCTGGCTGTGAGAGGGAAGCATGGGCTGATGTCCCACCCTAGAAGAATGCTCGGGCAGGAGAAGGGTGGATGTTCCATGAGCCTGAGAAGGAGGGGTAGGTCCCTCTTGACAAGATTAACAGAAACAGACAGCCGTGGGACACACAAACCACTCATGCCTCCCTTTCTTGGCAGTGACAGTGATCTCTGTTCTTCAAGGGCCCAGCTCTCACCCTGGCACAGCTGCAGTAGAGATGGTGGAAGCAGCTCAACCCACTCTGTGCAGGGCCATCAGATCTGCTGTGGGCCATGGCTGATATGCTCAGGCAAGGGAGCTGTGGCTGTGCCAAAGACTTGCCTCTGGGGAAGGTGGGCTCCTCCCAGAAGAGACAGGCAGCTCGGCAAGAGCACTGCTAGCCCTGCCCTCCCTCAGGGGAGGAAGAAACTTTTGTCTTTGGGGCACACAAAAGTAATTGCTGTGGCATTTTAGAGAAAGAGTTGTCATCCTCATGCTCCATGGAAGGCTGGGTGTCATAGGGGCTCTGTCACAGGTGGTGCAGCTGTTCCCAAGTGCTCTGGCTTAATCGCCCCCTGTGGAACCCTCAGAGCTTCCCAGAGGAAACAGCTAGCCTGCGTGTGATAGGCACTCTGTTAGAGGCAGGACAGCTGCTCCTGAGTGCCCAGCCTAATTGTTCTTTGTGGGACCCTCACCAGTCCTGAGAAGAAACAGCCTTTCAGCCGTGGCTCCTTGGGCAGCAATGGGCAGAGAGGGAAGGCAAAGGAGAGGGTCCCCAATGGTGGGAAACGTGTGCCCTTATCCCCTTTGTCTAAGGGGCATTCTGTTGTGCTTCACTCCCCTCTCAGCTGGAAGTGGCCCACCCTGAATCCCCAAGCTCCGGGAGACCCACATTTCCCCTGGGACTCACTCACCAGTCCCCCAAGGCTGCTGTGGTCCAAGTAGGTGCTGGGGGGCACTGGCTGTGGATCCAGCAATGTGGAGACCCGGGGTTGGGATTTCTGGGTTGGGAAAGCTGCAAAAACACTGGCTGTCCATGAATTGAGGGAAATGAGCCACACCCTTCATGCACAACATGGCCACATTGAGCAGAGTCCTAGAAGTGGCCATCCTGCAGCTCATTTGTGTCAAAAGCTAATGCTTGGGAGCAGAAGCTGCCATGTTTGCAGTATTGGATGGTTGGAAAAGAGGTTCCCATCCCCACATCCCTTCCCAGGCTCTGGTGCTGCTTCTGCTCTGGGGTGGGGACACTCGCCTACCCGACAGATACCTCTCTGCACTCTCACTAGGAGGAGTACAGACAACTGTGAGTCATAGCCAGGGGTTCTCTGGTGCAGGAGAGTGTGCAAGCCACCTTCCTGTGTCCTAAAAAGCATTTGTGCCACTTCCCAGTCCCTTGAGACAGCCTGTACTACAGGTCAGAACTCCATGAATGCTGCTGCTCCTCTGTATCTCCCTGTTCCTTTGTGGTCATCACAATCCAAGCGGGTGCTGGAGAATGTTCATGTGGGATCCAGTGGCAGGGAGACTGAGAGGCTGTGACTCCCAGCAAGACAGGGGCGCCCAGAGTGCGTGCAGCCAATATAGCACCTGCCATCTCAGCTCGGGTCTGTGATGTGAGGAAATGACCCTACCCAGGCCTGTAGCCTGGCATTCTGCTTCCAAGAAGCTCTCAGTTCACCAATAGCAGCAGCGCCTGGATTCGTCAGGGCAGAAGGGCTCTCCAACAGACCAGGAGCTGACAGACTGTCACAGGTGTGAAGGGAGGAAAAGTAAACACTCCCACCTACCCTTTCTACATGACTCAAAATCCCTCAGGGGTAGGTCTTCCAAGTATGTCATTTGTATTTTAAGTAACATATCTACTCAAGTGACAATGTGTTAGGGTAGTCACTTTTGCTTTCTATAAACTCATAAAAGAGGAAAGGAAATCCACATGATTTTGAGGAGAGACAATAAGTCCAATTTAGATCAAAACTGAATTGAAGTCGAAGACAAGAAATTGAAGGAAAGAAAAGCAACCTGTGATTTCTAGAGGGAATTCAATAGCCAGAATGCAATTGAGAACTGCACTCCTTACACTGTGTGACTGGGCATGAGCACAGGGCTAACGGTGCTGTCTGCTAGGAAAATGGCTGTGTTTATGAGGGACCAAAGGAAAGATTGATTTAGGGCTCCTCGGGAGCGGGATCAAGGCCCACTGAAGCCAGCCCATGAGAATGATGATTTATTGCAAGACTTCAGTACAGAGCTATCGAAAATCTGAGGCTAAATACTTGGGCATAACTGGGTCTATGACAAATGAAACCCAGAGAGGTTTTGACATCAAGACCAAGATGGGTGGTTGAATCTTTGAGAGCCATTCCAACCCCAAGAGTTTATTGACTGATCCAGTCATTCCTGACCTGTGGACTGTGGGTCCATCAGAAGTGGGTTAGGGCTATTAAAAAGGGCTTTTGGACCCATATTCATACAATGTACTGACTATAGACTGAAAACATTTACCATGTTTATTGTATATGTGCTCTGCTGGGTGAAGAAATGGGCATCCCAGAGGATCCTAGAATTTAGCACCTCTTCAAGGCTATACTTTTGGATTGTCAAATATCTATTTCATGGAAGTGGGGACTGGGGCCTTGAAAAGGGCTATAAAATTTCCATTCAAGGACACTATCTACTGCCAGCAGAAGTAGAATTTATAATTTAATGAGAGTTTACCAAGTCAGGTTCAATCTGGGTTAATTAGTGAACGATTTTTGCTTATTTCAGTGGTATTTTAATGTACATTATAGATTGCCATTCTGGCCCACTATGTGGCATGTCCATTCCTTAACCCACCTTTTTGTATATGTACCCCCTTCTTTTGTTTACTTGTTTGTTTGCTTATACTGCTGTGACAACTTTCCATTTTGTTTTATTTTTAATGTTTTAAAATGTCCGTAAATTTACGATAGCTTTTAGTCATTTTCTTAAACACTGACAGCAGGGTAAATACAGTGTGGAGCTCCGCAAAATTCTTTGGCATCCAACAGGGGCCCTCAAATATGAAAATATAAAAACTACTGTATTGAACTGTGAAGCTGCCAGCTGCAAAAATAAAATATGTTTTTATTATATTGTGAGAAGTATTTCTTTATAAGCTCAATCTCATCTATAAATGCAACCAGAGTGTCTTTTTTCATTCAGAGATTGCTTTTTATTTAATTTTATTCATTTACCCAAATACTCATTTTCTCTATTACAGAAATCATTCCTTATTTGATGCCTCCTTCCTCCTGACTCCCACCTGTCTCCCACTGAATCAGCTAAGGCAATGTCATCTGTAGAAATTTTAGAATTTACATCATCTGTATTTTGCTCTCAAAATAAGTTTGAATCTGTGGCATTCATTGTAAGAGTCTTTCAGCTTAAACAATTCTAAAATTTTCATAGAGTTTTCCAGATGTTTTTTCTGAATGAAAACTTTGTTAAACCACAATCTGTCGAGACCTCAAAAAAGATTTGGTTGGTTGTTTTTCCTCTTCCTCTCTTTGCTCCAAATTGAAATTGAGTTCTATGTCATCTCTGGTTGGTAAGATTTTTCTCCCTTCTTTTGCTTTCTCAGTGGACCACACTACATTTTTAGAGTAGTAATAAAACATCGTTTAAGTGAAATGTACAAGGCAGTAACCACTGAGCTCAATACCATTAAATATTTATCAATACAATAGTACAAGTTTGACTGTGAAACAAACATTAGGTCCTGTAAATTTAACAGTTTTCTGTAAAAGAGAAAAAAAAAAGACCTTCTTTAAGCTTTTGCAGCCCAGAGTACTGGACTTAACAAATAAATAGTTCATAGTGTGCCAAAATTGAATTGCCAAATGATTGACCACATCCTATACTACACAAGAAAAAGGCCACTATCGTTTGTACAAGTGTGTTTCATTTAATGTTTGACTTTTGCAGATAAATAATATGAAGTTGGCATTTGTAAATTAACCTTTGTTTTCAGCTAACTACAGATGAGGGAGTGTGCGTACAGGGAAAAGAAGATGAAGAATTTAGGGAAAGAGGAACACCAGGAAGTCTGGACCTGGTATATCCTGCTGAGATGCAAGAATTGCTGATTGGGATTTGTGGGAATTAGATTTAATTTAGTGACTTTTATGTTAACATTGCTGTGTAAAGAAACCATCTATTGTTTGTTGTTGTTATTGTGAGGCTTTTCTGGAACGAATAACAAAAGAACCAAAGTAAAGAAGTAGGTAGTGGTTTTAAGATAATAAAAGGCACATAAAATTATATTCTTTATGATTATACACTAACAACAATGATAAAAGTATCTTTTACTAATATATATCTTTTGGACAAATATATATGTGTCATTAGAAAAGACTATCTTACATTGATTTTCTTTTTCAATTTTATGTTTGAATCAAAAATACTGGAATCAATATATTCTATGATGGCTATATTGATCAATACAATTATAAAATGCCAAAATCAGAATGTCTTTTTAAAATTCTAAATATTCCAGGATATATATGAATACACACAGACACACACAGATGATGTATAATAATATAATTGTGATGAAAAAATGGCATTAACTATCTGACCTTAGAAATAGTTATGTTTTTAAGAAAGAAGCAATGAGTATCTTTTTATAACAATGATGATTATGATAAGTATAACATTTATAGTATAAATTGTAATTCACAGACACTTACCATCTTTTCATTCCATTGATACACTGTTGGTAAAGAAGAGATGAGGGGTATTAGCATTTTAATTTTATAGATGAAAAATCCATGACTCACAGAGTTTGAAGTACTTGTTGAAGGTCATCATAATTAACAAAGGCCAGGGCCCAAACTTAAATCAGGGATGTGTGCCCTCCAATACTATTGCTATGGACTAAATGTTTGTGTCTACCCTGGCCTGCAAGTTCCTATGTCGAAACCCTAATCCCTAATGTGATGCTATTTGTAGATGAAGCCTTTTGGAGGTAATTAGGTCATGAAGATGGAGCCCTCCTGACAGGATTAGTGTTGTTATAAGGAACAGGAGAGAGTTTGTTTCCTTTCTCCCTGCTCTCAGCCACGTGAGGATATAATGAGAAGAAGACCATCAGCAAATAAGGAAGCAGGTCTTCACCAAACATCAGATCTTGGACTTCCCAGCTCCCAGAACTATGAGAAATAAATTTCTGTTTTTTAAGTCACCTTGTTTACGGTAATTTGCTATAATAGCCAGAAGTGACTAAAACAATTATGATATTTCTAGTTAGAAATTTGCCTGTTTTCTTTTTTTTATAAGCAAATTATAGCATGGGCTTTTTGGAAACAAAGACATAAAAAGATACAGTCTTGCTCATATATAGGCATTGTCCTAACAGCGTAGTCTGCTTTTCCAGTTAACTCCTCAGATGATGATTTAAGGTAAGAAAATGAAAGGAGAAATTACACTGATTTGGGAAGTGGTTGGAAAAGCAACACACCAACTGCCGTTATGGCTTTTCTGAACCACAAAATTGACATATTACAAATAATATTTTGCCCAGTCCTGTTCTCTTATATTCTGTATCTAATGAATAAATGGCACCCACACTTTCCCAGTTACCCAGTATAAAACCTCGGAATTATTCTCTATGTCTGCCATATCTTCTTCTCTGTCACCATAGTGATCTCTTAACCACTTATACCTGCCAAATATGGTTCCCACCCAATCTCCCCTGTCCCACAGCTCCAAAGAAACCGGGTCAAATATCTTCCAGAGTAAGCAGGATAAGGAATGGAGGGAAGAGAAAGCACCATGGTTTTCTTCGTTCATGTTTGGAATTCTTTATCCTAGGCTCCAACAAGCTCCGCAGGCTTTGGAGGGTCCACTTTTAGCTTCAGTCTATCATAGTCTTTACTCAGAGGAGCTTTTCTTGACTTGCTAAAGTGTCCCAGACATGCTTTCAGCAGCAACTTGGGGAGCTACTGCTATAAAGAGGTCTTCCTAACATCTTTCATACCCCACTGTGATATAGCAACTTGTTAACTCATGTGCAAGGTCATTGTTATATCAGTAATTTACTGTAAAATAATGCGGTAATGAGACTGAGGTTTTAGACACACATCAATTAGTTAAAAAAAGTCTTTAACCCTGGGGGCCCATGTTCTAACCCAGAATCTATATCTGAGGGACAACAATCCTGATATCAGGAAGATTATACTCCAACCACATGATTAGAAATTCTCCTTTATCCATATACATGGTACATGTCAGATCGTATTTTCCATTTGTGGATTTACTTGCTTTTTAATCTGCCTGATGAATGTTAGAAATAGGCTCTTACTGAACAAAGTAAAGGTATTCACAATATGGGGACTGGGAAAACAAGTATTTAAGACTTTTCTCACACTTGCATGAAAATGTCATTATTAAGATGTAGTGAAGTCTTGATCCTTTATCCATGGGGATAATGCTTGAGGATAAATCCCCAGAATGTCCTGCTTTCAGCTGTTAATTCTGCAATATTCTGGTTACCCGGTGTCAGCATGTGTAGTAGTTCTACACGTAGAATCCTGGCTTGAATGAACCATCCACGCAAGGCAGGGAGGGCCTTGAGTTTGCAAGGCAAGTCATGTGAGCTTTTTTTGTGCTTATTTGTTTACATATGTTTAATAAATAATCTGTGTATATGACAGAATTTGATCTGGAACATGCTTTCAGTATAGCTTCAAAGCTTCATTGTAGCTTGTGGGGTGAGTAGTTAACCTTACTCATTGCAAAATTTCTTTGGCAGTCACCATTAAAAACCAAACACCCCAAAAGTTGTGCATGAGGATTTTGGCAAGCCACCTTGCCTCATGCATGCTGATAGAATAACTGGGTATTTATAATAAAGAGTTATATTAATATTCCTTTCCAGATACTCTAATCAGATTCAGAGTTAATAGGATCACTTTTTGTTTCTTAAGAATATAAAAAGAAAACATTTTTAGAAAACAAAAGAAAAATATATAGCTTCGTTAAAAATCAGTGTTAATTTGATTGCTTTATTAATAATGAAACTTTACATGAGAAAAATGTTTCATATTTTCATTGAAAATATTTTGCCTGTATTTCCGTTCTAAGACATTTTTGAAATAGAGCTTTTATCCTTACATTTGATTATAACATTTCCATGGTGATGCTATATCTTTTCACAGTTCTTTCCTTCCCCTTTTAGAGAAACAGCAGCTCAAACAAGAATTTTTTTTATGAATCCAAAATGATTTTCCTCATTGTAATTTTATTTTGTGAATCTCTTCTTTAATACCCAGGAATTTTTCTCTTAAAAATTATTTCATTTCACATGAAGATTTCATGTAAAAATACAAAATGTATACATAAATAAGGATATATATATATATTGTTTAAATACATACATTTTATATACATACAGGCAAATATGTATGTACAAATATACATACAAATCTATGTGTGTATATATGTATACATACACATGTATGCATACATGTCCATATATATGTAAGACATTCTTATATATTTAAGATATTCTTTAAGTTAACACACTCATTAATGACTAGATACCACATTTAATAAGAACCATATAAAAAGACAAGCAGGCTGATAAATAAGGATAGTCATTGAATATGGCATAGTCAGTTGAGAATAATATAATTCCATTCTAAATGGATTTGTCTTTCAGTGAAGAGAGTAATGGAAGCCTGATAGCACCAAGACATTATTAGAAAAGCCTGGAGAGGAAAGGGGGAAATAGTTTGCTCACCTTGACAGAGGATATGACTAAATTCAATTTCATTTCATCTCTTGCATCTGCATGATGGACCTGGGTTCTATAGAAATAAATCTAAATCGTGAAACCACCAGTTACAGAAGATTTGTAGACTATGTGTACAAAGAATAATGTCCTTAGAGGGTTGGCGATGGAAATTTCATCAGGAAATATCTGCAAACTTGCCTTTTAGTTGTTTTTGAGAATCCAGAGAACAGATAACAGACATAATGTATCTATTTTCAGGCTATCACCTGGGTTGTTTTCCATGTAGTTTAGCATCTTATTAATTCACAATGCTCAACATTTCACTTAAGCATTGCTCAGGTACTGGTTGGACCATTAGCTGAGTTCTTTGTCTTATTCACAAAGAATTAGTTTTGACTACTAGGCTGCTATGACCTTTGGAACAGTACTGACTCCATGAGCTCAGTATCCAAAATTAGAAAGAAAATTAAATACAATTTCTTACATATCTTGCTGTCTTCTTTGCCCCCAAATCTTCAGAGGATACTCATTAGGATAGTGTGCTTTTTTTCCTTCCTATTTTTTTTTTTTACATTATTTCTTTAGAGAAGTTTAAGGCTCATAGCAAGATTGAGAAGAAAGTATGGAGATTTCCCATATACCTCTCCTCCTAAATATGCACAGCCTTTCCTATTATCATCATTCCCCACCAGAGTGGTACATTTGTTAGAATTCATAAACCTACACTTCACTGTTATCCAAACTCCATAGTTTACATTAGGGTTCACTCTATCTAGGGCACATTCTATGGGTTTGAATAAGCATATAATTACTGTATCTGCTAATATTGTATCATACAGAATATTTCCACTGCCCAAAAAATTCCTTGTGCTCCACCTCTTCATCCTTACTTCCTCCCTAATCCCTGGGAACAACTGATATTTTTACTATCTCTATAATTTTGCTTTTTTCAGAATATCATAGACTTGAAATCATAGTATGTAGCCTTTTAGGATTGGCTTTTTTAATTTGTAATATGCATTTATATTTCCTCCATGTCTTTTCATGGCGTGATAGTTCATTTCTCTTTAGTACTGAATAATATTCCATTTTCTGAATGTGCCACAGTTTATTTGTCCATTCACCTGTTGAAGAACCTTTGGTGGTTTCCAAATTTTAGCAGTTGTGAATATAACTGCTATAAGCATACATGTACAGGTTTTTATGTGGATGTAAGTTTTTAACTCCTTTGTATAAATACCAACAAGTAGTACTGGATAGTTTTGTAAGAACACAATTAGTTTTGTAAGAAACTGCCAAACTTTGGTTTCCAAAGTGTTTGTGCCATTTTGCATTCCCACCAACAACGAATGAGAGTTCCTGTTGCTCCACATCCTTGCAGCATTTGGTGATGTCAGTGTTCTGGATTTTGGTTATTTTAATAAGTATGTAGTGGTATCTCATTGTTGTTTTAATTTGTATTTCCCTGCTGACATGTGATGTGGAGCATTTTTTCATGTACTTATTTGTAATCCTCATGTCTTCTTTGGTGAGGCATCTGTTAAGATCTTTGGCCTACTTTTTAATTGAGTTTGTTTTCTTCTTTTGTTGAATTTAGGCTAGTGTTTCTTAAAATCTCATCCTCTGTCAATTTATACACGAATTACCTGGGGAGTTTATTAAACATGCAGATTTTTGAGCCTCACCCCAGTTCACTGGAATCAGAATATCTGGTATGAAGGCCAGGAATCTGAGTTTTTTTGTTTGTTTGTTTGTTTTAATTATTTCAAAATATTACAGGGGTACAAATGTTTTTGGTTACATGTGTCAATTTTGTTATGCTTGAGTCAGAGTTATAAGTGTGCCCATCACCCAGATAGTGTTCATTGCATGCATTAGGTAGATTTTCGCCCATCCCCTCCTCCCCCTCTCCCTCTTGCTTGATTTTTGCTGAGCTTTACTTCCTTAGGTGCACCTGTGTGCTCGTCAGTTAGTTACGATTTAATGGCCAGTACATGTGGTGTTTGTTTATCTATTCTTCAGATTCTGTACTTAGGATAATGGTCTCCAGTCCATCCAAATTGTTGCAAGAGCCCTTAATTCATCCTTCTTCATGGCTGCAAATAAGTTCTTTTGGGATTATAAATTAACGCTAATACTAGAAGTACTGTTCTAGACAATTATCTTTCAAGAAGTCCAAATGATTTTTTTTTCCTGCCTTAGAGACTCCAAATACTCCCTTTATAGCATATACCCTTCCAGAAGGCCATGGGTAGGGCATATTTGCCTACAGGAGAGGATGCAAAATTTTGTGTCTTTCTGGCATAAATCATTTTATACCTTCACTTGTCTTTTCTTCCTCATAGATTTCAGCCACTTTTGTTCTCTTTTCTTTGTCTCTTTTCTCTTCTCCTCTGCTCTTCTCCTTAGTCTCCATTTCTGGTCTATTGTCAGAGCCCTGATTTTTTAATCTCACCTCTCAAAATTTGCAATAATTGCTGCATATACTATATACATTTTTTTTTGAGACAGGGTCTTGCTCTATAACCTGAGTTAGCGTGCAATAGCATCATCATAACTCACTGTAACCTCAAACTCCTGGGCTTAAGCAATCATCCTGCCTTGGCCTTCTAAATAATTGGGACTACAGATGTGTACCACCAAGCCCAACTAATTTTTCTGTTTTTTCTAGAGACATGTTCTCATTCTTGCTCAGTCTGGTCTCAAACTCCTGGCAGCAAGTAATCCTCCTACCTTGGCCTCCCAGAGTGCTAGGGTTATAGGCATGAGCCACTGCACCTGGCCCTACTATGTACATTTTGATGGTATAGATTTCTGTAGCATTAGTGATAAAATCTGATCCATGAAGAAGAAAGCCCAGTGTCTCAGGTAATATGATTCAGTGAAATGAGTAATGAGAGCTCTTTCGTCTAAGAGCTCAGAAATTGGAGGGAGGCTCTGGGTCTTTGAAGAGTTCTGCAGGTGACCCCTATGTCCCTGGATCTCTGGATGTAGAAGACAAAAGTGGCATCAAAATTATAGCCCTAAGGAATTGGTAAATAAGAATGATACCTTCTGTTCACCTTAGGATCTAGGACATCAGTTTGGGAGTTGAGTGTCTGTCCCTAACCTCACTGAGAAGTTTTCCTGTTAAATAAAGTTGACTTTATAACATTGGAATGTTGGAATGTGTCTAATGCATATCCTGCCTGTGTTCTCTCACAAGGTCAGCCAGCCATTCATTTGTCTTGCCCTAACTTCTGAAGTTTTCAGAGAATCTAGTGTCTCAGGTAGCCATCACACCCAAAGTTCTATGCCAAGCATTTAGAGGGAAATGTGTATTTTATTGAAGATTTAAAAAAAAAAAAGAAGAAGAGGGTAATATTAAATGTTGCACAGCAAAAAATAGTACAAATCTTCATTTGTCATTTCTGATTTTTTTTTAAAAAAGTCATCTTTCTCCTTTAGCCACTAGGTATGCTATTATTTATGTACACTTTTGATATGTACACTTATTTATGTACATTTATGTACACTTTTGTTTTTTCTCTCCTGTATTCTAGGACCCAGAACCAAGGATCTTATCTCTGGGTCTTTCTATGTTTTTCCTCCATATTATTTATTATATGATTTAAAGCTATAGAAGTTCTTACTTACTCTAACCCCAAAGTCCACTTTGCTTGTTTCAAAAGCAAATGAACTTCTTTATGACAATGTTCTATCTTCCTTAGAAGTCAATGAGTGATCGCTAATAAGTTCTATTTTCTTTCCTGTCACAAATATAACACTTATGATATATTATATAACACTTCTTATAATATGTTATTACGTACAATATAAAATAAGTTATATATAAGTTATTACATAATATATATGTATATATCACTTTCTAGCTATTTGATGCTGTACAAGATCCTTAACGTCTCTGAGCCTCAAGAATAATAATTATATTTCTCTCAAAAGAGGATCAAGGAAGTTAACATATGTACAAGGTTTAGAATAGTGCCTGACCTATAGTAAGGGCTAAGAAATGTAAGCTGTATTTTTTTTATGTATCATATGTATGATATCACTGGAGTTTATTAAAGGAGATCTTTAATATAGAGGTCTCAAAATTCTCAATAATGATGAATAAAAATTAAAAAATTTGAAATGGTAGCTTAAAATCTAGCCTCCAATCATCATTCAAACAAATATCATTAAAGAGAACTATAGTATATTTTTTTCCTCTTTAGTAGATTTGGCAAGACTCAGGTATAGCTCTCTGACCTTGCTTTGCACCCCCCAAAAAAGTCTTATCTCCATCAGCATCTCTGTCTTCTCTCTGGTTTCTCTTGGAGGCAATGATCAGATGATCTACTCTTTCACTCGGTAAGTGTCAAAATTTACATAGGAACATGATTAGGGAGTTGTCACTGCCTTGCTCCAGGCATCTTGCCAAGTTGTGAAGTTGAATATTCAGTTGGGTTTGTATCTCATCATTACAGCTACGGCCTTCCAGGGGGGACCAAAAGGGCCAGACAGCAATGAATTAATGAAGCTCTGTGGGAAGTCTAAATAGAGACAAAAGTTTTCATCTATATTTGTTTAAGAATTTTGAAGTAGAGCTTGCTTTCCAAATGCCACGTCTAATTTAAGAGCAGGCCTGCAGTGGTAATAGCCCAATATCACCATGTCTCCACTGCCTGCTAAAGCTGATACCAGGAGACATCATGCTGTGGAAACAATTATATCAACATAATAGGAAAATATTTTTTTCTGTGCAGTTCTGCCTTAATTAAAGCTCATTTTACATCTTGGGGAAGGAAGTATTTTCTCAAAACTTTAGGGTATGTTCAGATTTCTTTCAAAAAATAAAGCCTGGATAAAACACATAAAGAAAAGCCAGTATGCATTAGGAATAAAAGAAATCAAATGGAGATTTTTACATCAGATGACAGAGGTTTAAATTCCAGCCCTGCCTCTTACTGGCTACGTGACCTTGGGCAAGTGACTTTGAACCTCCCAGTCTAGATTTTTTTTCCTCTGAAAATTTCCATGAAGAATGTATATGTCTGAGTATTGTTGTGAGAAATGAACTTGCTTATTAAAATATATTGAGAAATACAGGGGTCGAAGGTCAGAACCTGGGTAAGTATCATGATTGCTAAGCTGCTCTACATGAGCAAATGAGAAAAAAAAAAATTTTGTTTTATGCTCCTGAAAGAAGCATAAAGAATAGAATAGATTTGAGAACAGAAAGGGGAAGTGGGGGAAGGAGTTAGCAAAATGACAGAAAGCTGGGCCCATTTGGGTTCATAGATCTCCAGGAGTGGGTGACTGGACTTTTAAGACTATTATGACATTACAGAAGAAGTACATTTAATATACATTTTCTTATAGTTGCTCTCTGGTGTTAACGCAACCTCTCCCATTATCTTGGATTCTCAGTGCTGTCTGCCAATCACATGGGTGGTTGGAAGTGCAATCAAGTGTTTTATTATTGTTGGTGTCAGTGGTGGAAACTGAGAGAGGAGACAAAAGATCACTGTTAGAAATAGGAGCTTGGTCATGGGCGTGAAGGTGAGAACATAGCCTACCAGAAAAATCACAAATATCTCAAATAGATTGGGTTTACCATCGGGCATCAAAGCCAGATTTGAGATGAAGATCATTTGGGTCAGGAGCCTGACTTAAAATTTGGGTTATGGATATTGGGACTCAGAAAACAATACCCCAAATTGAAGGACTCAGAAGTCGTCTCAGAAACAAAAATTTGTTTCTGACCCTCTCCTTCCCTCTTGTGTCTCAGCTGTACTCTCCCCCAGGCTAGCCATAGAAACTAGAATCTTTCTTCTGCAAGGTGGGTCATAGAAACCAGAACCCATTTTCCCCAAAACCAGACATAAAACCTAAAGATACTCTGTGTAAAAAATGGCCATAAAGAAATTATCTGACCTGCTTTGTTTGACTGTAGGTCATAAGACTCCCATTTTAGAGAGGGTCCTACATCATATCCAGAAGGGAGTAATGCATGTTCAGAGAGATCTAGAAGAATCTAGACAGACAGGCCTCGTCTTCTTTCTAGGTTTCTGTCTCAATCCAGTAGCTTTCCCTGACACAGTTTCGAAATGGTGGTTGTGCCTATGCAAATTTCATGTAGGAAAAAGGGAATGAATTCTCTCATAGGGAAGCTTTACCTCTTTTATTCAGAGAGAAATATGCTCCCCAAATACCACAGTCTGTATCATTTTGACTGAATATGTGTCAAATGTCCAACACTAGCTGAAGATAGCTCGTAAAACAGTCTGTGGTGTTGGTTGGATTAGAACATCAAGAGTGTCTGCCTAAAGGACCTTACGCTTCACCTCAAAAGCCTAGCTTTACTCTTCTCTTCTCGTTGCCACTATCACAGATCTCTAACGAGTAGGAGACATGGTATGTAACTATAATATAATGATTTTCTACAGTAAAATTTTAAGTAGGTCCCAGAATCCCACAATCTCAGGCTTAACAAAGACTTCAAAGGTCATCTGGATCAATCTCATATTCAAGGCTGATTTTCATGAAAATGAATTTGTTCAGCCTGCTTTAGAACATCTTCAGCAATTTCCATGAGCTAGGAGCTGGCTGAGCCTGCCGTCGGTGGAGTGTGGTTTTCTATTTGCTTTCGATGACCCTAATGAAGCCACCTACCAAGTAAAGTGGTCAGCACTTTTTCTGGTCAGTGTTTCCCCTGGATTCAGATGAGAGGAGAAGGTACCCAGCAGAATACACAACAGCTTGCAGATCTGGAGTTCTTTTGCCATGTAGCTGCTGTCGGGTTAGTATACTAACGATAACTAGAATGTTCTGAGGGCGACATTAATGGTTAGAAAAAGAAATGCTCTTAGGGAGATTGTCAACAGGTCCCTTTCCTAGAACATTAGCCATTCTCTGAAGGCAGTGGAGGAGGTTAGGCTACATTGTTAGTTCATTTTGCTGGATTAGAAAGGAAAACAACATTAGAAATAAAAATTAGGGAATTCTGAAGGTGGCTGCCCCATACTAAGCCTGGATAAAAGAAGCTGTGCGTATATTGACAGGCTCAAATTAGTTCACTTAGGTGAAGACATTTTAACATTTCATTTGTGACTTAACTTTTTATATAGAGGTAAAAGCTATTTATCAGATCTTTAATAGTCAGGGAAGTGAGATTAAAAGGGATTTTTTTATTTTTGAGTGATTAATTCATAATTTTTAAGAAAATACATAAAATAAATATTCTCAAAAATTATATTTTTTTGATAGACAAAACAAAACAATACCAAGAGATCACTAAACTCATCCACCACATTGTTTAGGACAAATTACATCAAATATGCACAATGCCCTTTTCAAACTGCTGTGGAAATTGATGTGATTGGAAACAACAGTTTCTGTGCCCTTTTTTAGCCACAGTTTTGACATATTTTAGATAATGTGGAAAGCACAATTTTTTTTAATTCTTTTAAACTAGGAAAGAAGAAATCTGTGCTATAGAAAGCCTAATTTAATGCCATTTATTTGATATGATTACCGTTGTTACGTTTCATTTTCCATTTTTAAAATATATGTTTACCTATTTCCTCCAAGGGATATCAAAAGAGTTAGCAGAACTTGCTCAACAATTCACAAAGATTTGATTGATTACACGGAGATTTAATAAACCACTTAGCTCATATAGTTTTTTGCCTAATTCTGAATAAGAAATAACTTTAACTCTGGGAAATAGCTAGTTCTTGTTATTCTCTCTCTCTCTCTCTCTCTGTGTGTGTATATATATATATATATATATTTATCTTTCATTGATAGCTTAACTTTTCATGAGATGCTTCTGATCAAGTTTTTAATAATCAGGGAAGTGAGAACAAAAGGAGCTAATTCAATCCTGTTAATATAACATGACCTCCTTTGCATAGCCACACCACCAGGGATCTACCTTCAGAATGTCCTACTCTTATTTCTAACTTTATTCCATTTTTAATCCACCAGAATGCACTGACTCTTTAGCCTATTTACCTAGAGAGAGAGAGAGAGAGATGTACATAGATGCAGGGGCTCTAAACATTGTCTCAAGTTTTTCTGTTATCTCACACACAGGTTTTTGGAAAAGATTCTTGCATTTCAAAGAGAACTATGTAGTTTTCCTCTTTTTGAGTTTACAATCATTTAAGATTTAAGAGAAAGTATTATTGTAGTGATATCTACTATAACCAGGACTATGGTACATTACTATGTCTTTGAATATGATTTCCTTTTGATTTAGTGAAGTGAAACATTTACCTGAAGTGGGATTATGAGAACCTTTATCAAATACAGATCAAAGACTAATAAAAACGCCTCATAGTGTTTGAATGACTGGACAAGTTTTAGATATACACTAGCCTCAAATCTGCCCCTAATCTGTTTCGTTTCTGCTATTGCTGGTCTAACAGAATATACTATTTCTGTAATACTCTGTAAGTATTCTGTTTTTACGGTACCTTCTTTAAGATTAGCTAAGGATCCATGTGCTCATTTCCATCTTGGAAGGAGAGACATAAATCCCAAACTATTACAGATATTCTAAGTATCAGAGAGCCGGTGAGGAAGAAGATGAACAGGACTTTAATTGAGGACCACTGGTGTTTTGTTGGGTGCTAGGCCTGTTATCAAGGAAGAGGTAAAAGCTACCTTATTTTATGGATTGCAAATCTATTCTTATTGCCTAAGGCATCCAGGGATTTGTTCCCTTTTTTGCTTTTTGTTTTTCGTCGTTTGCCTCTCTTTTCATTTTATCTCTTGATTCTTCTACGTTCTCTTGTGTATGCAAATAACTCAGAAAGCTTCTGATTTATAATTTATTTTTATGTTGCTATTTATTACAGTTATAGATAAGCTATATAACCTAAATGTAGGGACAATGTTTATGGTCTTGCCTTTCTAGCCCTGTTTGTTGGTATAAGGCTACATATATGTAGTAAATACAAAGATAGAACCAAAGTATATCATATTTATGAGCCATCAAACTCAGCTGTCTGTTAGTAGAGGTGCTCTGTTGTATTACAGGATAATAGGGATAAAGAGAGGAAGAATGAATTCAATTCATTCATTCATTCATCCCAACAAGTATGTACTAAGAACTTGCTATCTGATATCCTACATTCTGAAATAGGGCTGTAGAGATGAATACATGCTGTGATTTTCCTCACCAAAAAAAAACAAAAAACCAAAATCTCAATGTACATTCGGAGAAGTAGATGGACAAGTGAGGTAAGTTTTCCTATTTCACAATGGTAACTTATGCAATATTTTTACAAGTTGAGAATTAATATAGTAGTGGTATCAGAAAAGCACCTGGCCAGAAAAAGATTGTCTATTCATATTGAGTATTGTAGAAAAGTTTAATGTGTGGACCGTTTACAGAGATATGCATAAGGAGTAAGGAAAACACAAAGAATAACATAGTAAGTAGGCCCTACTTAGGCCTGAGGGATCAGGAGAAGAAAGCAGCTTAGAAAAGTCCCCCAGACAGGAGTTGGGACCATTGGCTGTTGGACCAGGAATGCAGTCAGCTTAAATGACCCTGTAGGGCAAGATGACATGGGGCAATAACCATCTGTACCCCTCTCTTGATGCCCTCCAGTCCCCTGCTGGTGCTTCATATTAGTCAAATGCATCTTGAAAACAGAGCAAGTCAGCTTTCAAGGACGTGGAAAAGGTTGAAGAGGGTGTAGAGTGGATCGGCAAACATCTGCACGATGACCAAAAGCACAGACTCTAAAGCCAGACTGCTTGCGTTCAAATAGCAGCTTTGCCACTTATTAGCTGTGACCTTAGGCAAATTATGTAAGCTTCCATTGACTTACCTTCACAAGAGTCGAATTTCTTTTAATAAACTTTTTATTTTAGAGCAGTTTTAGATTTACAGAGGAACTGAGATGATAAGACAGAGTCTTCACATGCTTGGTTTCATTTCCCCTATTATTGACATCTTGCATAACTGTGGTATATTTGTATGTTGGTAAGGAGCTAATATTGACATGTAATTATTAACTAAAATCCATACTTTAACCAAATTTATTAACTTTTTATTCATGTCTGTTTTGTGTTCCTGGATCTCATTAGGATACCTTACATTTAGCTCCCACGTCTCCTCTTGGCTGTGACAGTTTCTTAGTCTTTCCTTATTTTGATGAACTTTTCAGTTTCAAGGGGTACTGGCCAGGTGCTAGTGAGGTATATAAATCAGAATAACCCTCAGTTGTTTTCTTTTTAAAATGGAGATATAATTAACAGAAGATAAAATTCACACCTTTAAAGAATCTAATTCAGTATATTTTAACACATATGAATTACCCAGAGACTTAAGAGTGAAGGTGGGTATGGGATTTCATGGTGCAACAAGTCACTTTTCTGTTTCGGGGTTGTTTTTAGCACACAGAGGGCCGCTCTGCGTTATTTGTTGTATAGTTCACTGTAACTGGGGTCCTCTTAAATGAGGTCCCACCAAATCCATTAAGGCATCACACCCAATGTGTGCATTCATGCAGGTGCCTCATAAGGGACTGATCCAAGGCTTCAGGTAGAAGAATAAGTCCATGAGAATTCTGTCTCCACTTAGTTGTGTCATCCCAAGTGTCAAAGTGCCAGCCTTTAGCTCTCTTTCCATCCCCATTCTTGTAGCTGGGTTTATATTGATCTAAATCCAACTGGGGTATCAAGGCTCCAAGGAACAGATCCCTTTTAGCAGCCTTTTTTGCAGCCCTGTCAGTGGCCTGATTCCCTCTTGTGACTTAAGTGTCCCCTTTCTGATGACCAGGACAGTGCATGATGGCCATCTGCTTGGGCTCAGCCACAGCATGTATCGGGGCCATTATTTCAGTGGCATATATAATATCCTTATTTCCTGCTGTCAGGAGTCGCCTTTCCTTCAAAATGGCAGCATAAGCATGCACAATCATAAAATTTAGAGTCCATATAAATGTTTACCTTTTTCCCCCTGGATAAATGAAGAGCTCTTGTTAAAGCAATAAGCTCAGTTTTCTGGGCTGAAATCCCAGGTGGCAGTGCCGTTGCTTCCAATACCCATTGTTCTGCCACCATCACATATCCAGTCCCTTGCTGTGCATTGTCCATAAAACTGCTCCCATCAGTGAAAGGCCCCGATCTGGCCCTGGTACCAGCTGATCTGATAGACCGTTCCTGCCAGAATAGACAGCATCCAGAACCTCTAAACAGTCATGCTGCAGAGGCTCATTCTCTTCAGCTGGTAACAGGGTGGCAGGATTAAGAGTAGGCACAGTCTTTAATTTAATGTTGGGATTATCCAAAAGGATGGTCTGGTATTTTTCCAGCCTTCCTGCAGTCAGCCACTACCCTGCCTTCTGTTCTAATAAAGTCAGAACCTGATAGAGTACATATACTACAACAGATTGTCCTAAAGTAAATATTTTGGCCTCTTAGAACAGGTTGCAAGTAGCTGCCGCCACCCGGAGGCAAGGAGGCTATCCTCTCACATTATTATCCAGCTGCTTTGACAAACATACCACTGGTCATGAGATGTTTCCCAGAGTCTGCACTAAGACTCCAAGGCCCATTTCTTATTTTCATGAGTGTGCAATTTTCATTCTTTTCTCAAGTCAGGTAAACCCAAAGGACAGTCATAAGACTCTGCTTTATTCTTTCAAAGGTGTTTTTGACAGTCAGTGGTCCAGATCAGGGCTTCCCCATCTGTCCCTTTAAGGGCCTCGTATAAGATAAGGGCTTTGCTATTAGTCCAAAATTTGGGATCTAGATGCCACAAAACCCTGCCATTCCTAGGAACCCGCACAGTTGCCTTTTATTTCTGGGCACCTTAAGATTCCAGAGGACTTGCTTTCAGTGTGACATTAGGCTGTGGGTCGCTAATTTGGGATCCCAAAGAAGTAACTTGCTGTTTGTAAATCTGTGCCTTTTTAGGTGACACTTTATAACCATATGAGGCTAGATGATTTAGCACAGCCTCTGTATTTGCTAGACAATGATTATAATCAGGGCTGGCTATAAGTAAATCATCCACGTATTGCAGTAGAATCCCTTGATCCAATTGCAGGTTCCACAAGTCTCTTGCCAAGTTCTCACTAAACAGGTTAGAGTTTTTAAATCCCTGAGACAACACAGTCCAGCAGCACAGTGATGTCCTAGTCTCAGGATCCTGCCATTCAAATGCAAAAAGAAATTGACCCTTCTTTTCCAAAGGAATGCAAAAGAAAGCATCTTTAAATCCAGTACTCAATACCATTCATAGTCACCTAGTTTTGTTGTCAATAGAATATATAACCATATATTCTACCATAGGGTGTATGTCTTGTACAATATTATTAATAGCATGTATATCCTGCATGAATCTATACTCATTGGTGTGGGGCTTCTTGACAAGTAAAATTGGCATATTATAGGAGGACTGACAGGGATGAATTAGTCTGTGCTCCAGAAATCTATTCAATATAGTTTGGATTCCTTCCAATCCTTCTTTTTAAGGTGGTATGGTTTTCTATGAGGGTGTTAGGCCCCTTCTTTTAACAAAACAGTAATTGACATGGCTGTTTTTGCCTGTCCTGGGATCCCATCGACTCATACAACCTTACTCACCTTTTGGTAGACCCTGGAGGGAACAGAAATTGCTTCTTTGTTCGTGAGTAGACATTGAAACTGGAGAGGAGTTTCAGGTGGGACCTGTAGGTGGAGCCGTTACTTCTCTGGCGAAAAGGTTATTTGGGCATTCAACTTACATAACAAATCTCAGCCCAGGAGAGGTATTGGCCAGTCTGGCATGCATAACAAACTGTGTCTCAGTTTCTGTTCTCCCAGATGGCACTCAAGATAGAGCATGGGTCCAACTAGGTGTGACCGGTCACCCCAACAACTGCCACCGTGTCTTCTCTAAGGGAAGTTAGTTTAGAGTTTGGGACACAAAAGGCAGCTCAGTGTCAACTAAAAAATCCACTAATTGAGTCCCTGCTGTCAATTTTACCTGGGGCTGCTGTGGGGATATTTGGATTGGAGCCCTTAGTGAGGCACGGAGCCCCGGGTCACCTCATTCATCGTCTGAGTCCCAGACTTGAAAGACCATTTGCTCTCCTGTGGTTTTCTTGTTACCAGGAGCCCTTTGCAACTTTGGGCAGTGCTCTTTCCAACGTCCTTCCATTTTATAAAAAGCACACTCATTGTGCCTCTCCTTGGGGTGGTCTTTTCTGCCCTTTGTTTTTGACTGTCCCAAAGGACACTTGGTTGACGCGGATAAGAAAACACACACAGGTTTCAGTTTCCATGCTTCCCTGGTGTTGCGTACTTTGAAGGTGATATCAACCAGCTGGGAGGGATTCATGCCAATTTTCCCTTCCACACACTGAAGCTTTCTCCGTATATCTGGCACTCTCTGCCCTATAAAAGTCATATTAACAATGTGCATGTTTTCAGTGGCTTCTGGATCCGCATCTGAATATTTCCGATATGCCTGATCTGCATTCCAAAATTCAGAGGGACCCTCATTAGCTTTTTGCTGTAACTCTTGGACCTTGTTTAAACTGCTCTGTCTAGGCACTCCCCTCCACAGGCCTGCCAGAATACACTTTCCACGATGTTTTATACTCACACTGCCTGTGCCGGTATTAGGATCCCAGCTTGGTTCTGCCATTGGGATGGCAGCACTGGGGTCTGGGGTTTCCATACTCACCATGAAGACATTGTGCCTCCTCTTTGGCCTTGTTCTTCACTAGTTTATGCTGATCTGTAGTAAGTAAAATGTACATCTGTCCAAGCGGATGGTGAGTCACAAAGACGGTTGTAAACAATTCTGTCATTCTCTGGGGATCCTCTGTATAAGCTAGGTTTGAGTTTTTCCAATTCAATAAATCTGAGGTGGAAAGTGGGGTGTAAATCCAATAATACCCTGCTGGCTGGCCTTGTGCATAGATGCCTCCTATGGGGTACTGCTGCAATGGGAATTGCCCTGCTCCGGCTATGTGTGCCCTCTGGCAGAAGTGGGTTCCCTGCCAGGACTTGGAGCGGGGAGACCATTCCCATTTCGGAGTCATAACTGGGAGGCCTAGGACTGAGGAATCAGCCCCAGCCCTGCACACTCTGACTATGGGCCCTTCCACCAGCGGTACGGGGTACAGTGGGGGAACGACAAGAGGGGATGAGTTTTGGTGATGTTCGGATTGAAAGGGTTCATGAGGTTTAACCTGGCTAATTCCTCCTCAGTTCTGTTATCTGGGGTCTGATTCCCTCCCCAACTATGGGTGGAAATTTCCTTTGTACATTAACCTTGTCCCAGGTCTTTCAGCCTATTTATTATACAATTGCATAAAAGAATGTACATATGGGATCTCACCCCATTTATATGACCTTTGACAAAATAACTCCTGCTGTAAGACAATACATAATTTAAGGCTCCTTTCAATAGCCACTTCTGCTTGTACTCCAACATGTATGTTAGCCAGGAAATATTACAATAATACATCATTCTTTCTTCAAACATAGGTTCATGGCTATCAGTTGACCATTCAGCCAAAATTCTTCACAAGGGACTTTCAGATGGAACAGAAATGGAGCCTCCCATGTTAGGACAAAACTCACAAAGAATCAAACACAAACAATAAAGGGAATTACCAACAAAAACAATCTAAAATGCCAAGGCCAATCAATCAAATGGGAATTCAAAGGGGGCATATGCCATCTCAAAAGGTGCCTCCACCACCCCAAATAGTGCCTGCAAACAAATGCCCTGCCACAGGTCTGGAAGGTTCAAAATCCTCCCAAAATGGGTGGCCTATTTCCCTCCCACCCCAATCCCTGGGAACTGCAAATGAGCTCCAAATCCAAACAAGTTTCCCTAGTTCCACTCAACTTCATGACTTCTACCCCAAACAGGACTTCAAACAAATGTCCTGCTGTAGACCTCCAAATGAATGCCCTGCCACAAGACTGGAAGGTTCAAAGCCCTCCCCAGATGGGTGGAATCAAGGGTCTTAGCATGCATGCTGGGGAACTTACTCAGAAAAATGGCCAAGGCTTTCTGGACATTTCTAGATCCATTTCCTTCTCTCCAACAAGGTTCAGATAGCTAAGAGCTGCATCTGATTCCAGCGAGGGAGAGACAGAAGCTCCCCTGGAGTTAAATAGGCCCCAGCAGCTGCTGGGGCTGTTCCTCTCTTTCTCTCTTCCAAAAATATGGTGCTTCTCTTAGCAGAGACCCACAGCTTAACCAGGGGCTGCTCCCACCACTTCCAGCCTGGGCCACAGTTGTGGGGTGCTGTTCTGCCAGGATGCTGATGGCCCCACCTAGGGACACCAAATTCTATTACTGAAAGCTCGGCATTGTCCCTAAGGCTGCATCAGAAGAATGAGGACAAGTGGTTTGAGGAGAAGGAAGGAGAAGTTTATTAATTTGCCAGCAAATGAGGAGGTTGTCAGGCTCCCATTTTAAAGTACCAATTTCCTCCTTCTGAGAAGCAACAGAGCTTTTAAAGGGGAGGTTTTCAGCTTCAGTCTATTGTTGTTTAACTGTAGTTGATGGTTCTCATTCATTCCATCTTTGACTAAGATAATCTCATGACCTCTGCCAGACAATTTCCTAGAGCCATCTCCTGTGATACAAAGAAAAAAGGATACTCCCCGGCCCCTCCCATCCACTGGGCTGAAGCAGGGATGCAGGTTTTAATTCCTAAAAGGAGTGAGGCAGTTTTTAGAGAGACAGAAAATATTTTTACCATCTTTCAGGCCATTCCCCCTGTTACACTTTTATAAATGTTTCGGTTTTTTAAATTTCAAATCCCAATTGTTCTTAGCTGATATGTAAAAATGCCATTGACTTTTGTGTATTGACCTTGTGTCTTGTGAACTTCTATACTTGCCTATTAGTTTCATAAATTGGGGTTGTTGTTTATAGATTCTTTGGATTTTCTACATGGACAATCATATCATCTGTGTATAAAGACACTTATTTTTTTCTAATCTGTATGATTTTCTTTATTTTTCTTATCTTTCTGAATGAGTTAAAATTTTCACTACAATGTTGAATAGCAGTGATGAGAAAGGGCATCCTTGTCTGTTCCTGATCTTAGGGAAAAAGTTCCCAGTCTCTTGCCACTAAGAATGTTAGCTGTAGCAGTTTTTGTAATTTTTTAAAAATTGAGTTAAAGAAGTTTCCCTCTATTCCTAGTTTGATGCAAGTTTTCATCATTGAAAGGTTTGGATATTTTCACTTACTTTTTAGTGTCAATTATTATTATAGAAACATATGATTTTTCTTGGTGGATTATGAAACTGATTTTTGAATGTGAATTAGCCTTGCATACCTGGAATAATTTTTACTTGGTTATGGTGTGTTATTGTTTTCATACCTTTTATTCAATTTACTACTATTTAATTGAGGAATTTTGAGTCTGTTCTTAAAGGATATTGATCAGTAACTTCCTTTTCTCTTAATGTCCTTATCTGATTTTGGTAATAGGGTAATGAGATTAGGAAGTGGCCCTTCTGCTCCTGTTTTTCTGATAGAGATTGTAGAGAATTGACATTATTTCTTTCCTCAATGTTTGGTAAAATTCATTAGTGAAGCCATCTGGGTCTCATGCTTTCTTTTTTGGAAGGTTATGTTACTATTGATTCAATTGCTCTATAGATTAAGACAATTCACATTATCTTTTTTTCCCTTTGTTTATGTTTTAATAGTTTATATCTTTCAAGGAATTGGTCATTTAATCTTAGTTAATTAAACTGTTAGTGTACAGACGTTAATAGTAATTTTTTTATCTTTCTAAAGTTCATGGGTTCAGTAGTGATAATTCTTTTATTTGTGATGTTTTCAATTTTGTTCTTCTATTTTTCACCTTGGTTAGCCTGGCTAGAGTTTTATCAATTTTACTGATCTTGTCAAAGAACTATCTTTTAGGGTGCTTGATTTTCCCTATCATTTTTCTACTTTCCAAATTTTTTGTTTCAGTTTTAATTCTTATTATTTCTTTTCTTCCACTTGCCTGAGGATCAAATTGCTCTTCTTCCTATAGTTTCCTAAAGCATAAGCTAAGGTTATTAATTGTAGTTCTTTCCTGTATTTTTAGATGTACATTTAATGCTATAAATTTATAAGCATGTTTTCACTGCATTGCTCCAAAATTTAACATTGTATTTTAATTTTCTTTATTTCACACTATTTAAATGTTCTTTTTAGACTTTTTCTTTAATTCACATGGTATTTTTAAGTGTACAATTTAATTTTCAGACATTTGGAGATTTTTTTTAGTTATCTTTCTGTTATTGATTTCTGGTCTTAACTCCACTGTGTTCTGAAATTATACTTTATATTATTCTTTGAATTTGTTAAAGTACATCTTATGGCTCAGAATGTAGTATAACTTGGAGAATGTCCCTTGTGAGTTTAACAAATATTTCCATTCTGTTGTTTTTGTTTATTCAATAAATGTTAATTAGATAAAGCTGATTTATAATGTTCAGGCTCTTTTTATATTTACTGATTTTCTGCCTGGTTGACTTATCAATTACTGACAAAGAAGTTTTGAAGTCTCTGTCAATAGTCAATTTTTCTATTTCATCTTTTAGTTCTATGTGTTTTGCCTCATCTATTTTGCTATACTCTCTCAGGTACATATACCTTTAGGATTAATATGACTTCTTGAATTAATTGATCTTTTCATCATTATGTGATAACCCTTTTTATTCCTGATGATTTTCCTTGTTCTGAACACCCCTTTGAAATTCACATTAGCTTTCTTACGATTAGTGTTAGTGTAGCATAATTTTCTCCACCATTGTCTTTTAATTTCTCTGTGTTTTTACATTTAAATGAGATTTCTTGTGGACAACAGATATTACAATTTGGTCTTTCTTATTTATCTACTTGTTTAATCTCTATCTTTAATTGGTGTGTTTAGACTATTCATATTTAAAGTGAGTATTGACATTGTTGGATTAATACATACCATGTTTGCTTTCTCTTTATTATATTTTTATTTGTTCCTCTATTCAAATCTTTTTTTGTTCCATTCTCTTTATTTTCCTTCTAATAATATATACATTACACTTTTTGAAATTGTACTGCAATTTTTAACATTTTTGTCTTTGTTTTTAATTGTAATTTTTTAATGTTCTCTTTTCTCTTTTTCATTCTTTTTTTTTCTTTTTGTGTACGTTTTAGGGATTTCCTAATGGCCTATTTTAAACTTCACTAATTCTTTTCTCAGTTGTGAGGAGAACGATAAAAGGCATTCTTCTTTCTTCTGTTATAGTGTTTTTTATTTACAGCATTTCTTCGATTTTTTCACTTTTGATATGCTCAGCTCAGTTTGCTGAAACCTCAATTATCTTTCTGTGGGACAAGAAATCTGAATGAAAGAGTACAATTAAGTCAACCAAGTGGACACACTTCAAATATCTAGATTTTTTCAAATGATAATATTTAGTATTAGGACAACTGAGTTTTTTAAATCCATGTTTGTTCCATCTAAATATATATTCTTATATTCGACTTAGGGAGAAGCAGAATTGAATTTTGGTTGCATATCCAAATGAAATTGTTATAATATTTTGTGCCAAAACAAATACAGAACCACAACATATGCTAAAGTCTAAATTCTGCAGT
This sequence comes from Avahi laniger, assembly GCA_963575035.1. NCBI lineage: Eukaryota > Metazoa > Chordata > Mammalia > Primates > Indriidae > Avahi > Avahi laniger. Next base: position 16,331 of record CAUYSK010006665.1, on the reverse strand, counting down.
CATAAGATGATCCAGGGCTGAATCAGGGTCAAGTACATAATGGGAATTATCCACATTAAGTAAAGGAAATGGGAGGGGATCTTTGAATGATTCCCAGGACCAAGTCAACTGGATCTAACATGAACATCAGGTAATGGAATAAGAGTGCAGCAAAACGTGAGCTAAAGAAATCCCTATGAGCAGTCATTGTAGTCAATCCATTGTCAAGGGTAAGAACTACTGCTCTATTGGTTCATCTTTGTATAGATTAGACGGTACTAGTATGGTAAGACTAGTACCTGGTGAAGAATGGGCAAAGCCTACTTAAATCCTTTCTTAAAAAGATCCAATCATAAAAAATCAGTATAGATGCATAAATTGAGTAATCCAAAATACTCATATCCCATGTTACAAAACATAACATTTTAAACAAGTGCTGTACTTCAATATGATCCATTATACTCAGCAAATGTCTTGAGTAACACATATACCATTTTGCCCACCCTCTCTCCAAATTCCTACTTTCAACTCAGAGTGCACTGTTCTTATCATCAAAGTCCCCCAAAGCATTTTCTTCTGAAAAGGTTAGCATCAACATGACACATTGAAGAAACTACAAAAACAACTTTCAACTCCACTATTTCATTTACAACATAAACCACAAACTATCACTCTTTGCTAATACTTTGAATTGAGGAAAAAAGAACGGCGTTCAAATACCAACTTCTAAAATATTCTTGTTTTCTTTGAAATAGTAGGAAGGAAACACTTCCCTGCAACCACTTGAAATAATAACAAGACAGGGATGATCATTACAGGGTAGAATTCTTTGTAAAAAAAAAAACTTATCACTAGACACTCAGAGTAGGTGTCCTTATGCGGTACCTTGAGAGCTGAATGATGCCATTTTTTCAAAAGCAACAATGTAACTCTACCTCTGACAAACCCCATTCCTTTCTTGAAAATTCAACTCCATAATAAGACAGCGCTGACTCTATGCATCCATTTAATTTCTGTCAAAGGTATCACAAGCAATTTGCTTTCTAATGAAAATAACAAAAGGGCCATGTCTCATTTTGCAGGCAATTTTTAGTAGAAACCACAAGGGACTGGAATACTTGCAACTTATTTTGTGCTGGTAGGATTAGTTTGTTGGAAAAAAATCAATTGTAGAAAGCTAAGATTAGAGGGTGGGAAGAATTAACTGAGCTCTGGAGAGGAAGGAATTGGGCTTGCTCATTGTTTGCAGAATGAATGAGTGAATGAATGACCAAACTATGAAAATCCCCTTAAGGATGTTTGCTACGATGTTTAAATTAAATCCTCAAGTTGTTGTTATTGTTTTTAACATACAACCATGAGGGAGATCAATGAGGTGAGAGCATGCAAGATATAATTCTCATTATTAAGGTCTTGTATGAGATGGCACCAATGGGAAAATCATTCCTTCATTGAATACATATGTATTAAGCCCACACTATGTTCCAGAAAATGTTCTGGGCTTATGAGATATATTTAATATTTCTACTTTTATTGCCCTTTCCTTAGAGAGCTACAGTATGATGGAAGAAATAGGCATTAACCAAATAATCTCTTAAAAATATCATTAGAACTTGTGATGAGCACTGTGGAAGAGAAATATAGGGAACTACGGGGCTATGAAATGGGCATGGGCCTCTGATCTGATTGGAGGAGTGGTGACATTGTCCTCAATGTCATCCTTGAGGACGGGTGCTTGAGCTGAGGCACAAAGTTTGAAAAGTAGTGCATGCCAAAGGGCACCAGGTATACCTGCTCCATGGTGAGGCAAGCCCAATGTGCCCAGACTCTGCCTCCTTGTCTGAAACAGTGAGACAAACCCCGTCAAACCAGAGGACAAATGGTCTTGCCCCACACAAGGCAGCCTCTACTTAGACCTAAGCCAGATACCACCGCGACCTCCTACACTGAGGATTTCCAACACTCACCTGTCTTCAGAGCTCATGTGTGAGCACGTGAATCTCTCTCATTGAATCTTCCACATTTTCCATGTGAAGTCTTCTTTTTTCTCACAAATTTGCTTCATTTCCTCTGTTAGATACCTTGATATTGGTTCAGTGAGATGTCCTCTCACCTTGTCTGATGGAATTCCCATGAAAAATACAAATTCACTCATGCAATTTCCCTGCTTAAGCTTTCATCATTTTCTAAAACCCAAGGGAACCCCAGCTTCCTAGTTTGGCGTTTGAGACCCTAACAATCTGTTCCTAGCCTATCTCTTTAGCCTCTTTTCTGCAATTTATAATTGCATGACAAAAATTCTTTTGGTTTCTGAAAAAACATAGTTTATTCCCCTCTTCCGTTATGTAAATATATTCTTCTTGATTAAATTATTTCGTTATTTGCCTGCTTAAATTAATATTTCCTTCCAGACTCAGTTATGGTTGTATCTCCTCCAGAAAACTTCCTTGATAGCCAAGTAGGAGGATATAAAGTGAGGGGTGTTAAAATCACGGGCTTTGGATTTAGGTAAATATAACAGTGAATCCTGGATCTTCCACTTATACGTTATGGAAATAAACTATTTATCTCTCAGATCATTATTATTGGTTTTTATTTAGATAAGGACAATTATACCTGCGTTCATCACTGAGGACTCAAGGACTAATGCATATGAAGCACTTAGCAGAGAACCTGGAACATAAAGAACATTTCATATTTGGTACCAACAGTTACTGCTATTGTTGTTCATTATTATTTTTATTTAATGACTGTTGTATGTGCTCTGACAGCACATCCATCATGACATTAAACACAGTAGATTGAAAATATATGATTGTATGTCCATGTTTCACTTTAGACTGGAAGATCCTGAGGACACACACATTGATACACAACAGACCGGAATACAGACATAGCCTATGTCTGTTCAGTCTTTGCTATTCTCTAAGCAGCAAACAGACTTTTTCCCTCCAACAAAATATCCTTATTCAGATAAAGCTCATAACTTCCCAACTCATTAGCTGTGTAGGTGTTAGAATTTCTCCATTAGTGTCAAGGAAATAAAGCCAAATTGCAAAGCAATTAGCCAACTGTATTTGGGTATTTTTTTTTTCTTTTGGCTCATTTTAAATACAGACTAAATAACTTCTACAGCTTGTGGCTCATTTTAAATACAGACTAAATAACTTCTACAGCTTGTCTCTGAAGTGTTGTTTTTTTTTTCTGTAAATGCACAAATTGTATTTTGGGTATAAATAGAAAAATTACATCTTTTCATTTTTTTAAAATATACTGAATTCAATAAAATTATAATATGTGTTTATTTACGAATTCTGGAACAGATAATAAATGCTTTTTGGACAAGCTCTTTGGCTAGTCTGAAATGTTAAAAAGTAATTTTTTAAAATAAAAATCTCAATCTTTTTTATCTTTCCAGAAGACTTTGTCCAACATTGACTATGACATCATAGGAAACTTAAGAGAACTAAAAGTCTTGTATTGCAAAGTTTTAAGTCATAGACATCAAGAATGTAGACTCAGAGATTGAAAAGCAAGTCTTTGATATTTTTCTCAGCAAAATGTTCAATATATATTAATAATAGTACTAGATATATATGATTGCCAATTTGTAATTGACATAAAATATAAGCTTTCCTTTTTGATTTTAGCGTTATTAGAAATGCTTAATTCAGCCCCTTTTTCAGTAGGGTGTGGGAGGGGGTGGTGGTTTGGGAAGCTATCTTCCTAGGAGCAGAATACATCTCTCTCTTCCTCACCATCATCAACTGTACAATTATTTATTCCTCACTGTGCTTTATGAGACAGAAAACCTTTTTTTAAATTTTTTTATTGCTCATTATTTGAACTGTGGTTTTAATGAATTACTATCCAGGTTACTGGTTGGTTTTCAAGTGCTGTTATGATAGAAAAGAGAATGATATGTTTGTGGCAGGAAAAAAGACTTTTAGCTGGAAAAGGTGGAATCTGAGGATGACATGAGAAGAAAGGGGCATATGAATATTAGAATTCCTCTGGAAGAAAGATGGTCTCAGAGAAAGGACGTTTTATAAAAGAACCCTGCAATGCAGAAAAAAAATCTGCAGCCAAGAGCACTGTTTTATTGCTGAGGAACTTTGTGGAATAAAATTCTTCTAAGGCTTTTGTTGCTCATGTTTCCTTTTGTCAAAAGGTGCCAATTTCGCCACCAGCCCTTTGCCTGTCTCCTCACCAACAACATGCCAATCCCACGAGAATTTTCTCTGTGACCCAGCTACTCCGAGTGAGGCTCATCTATAGTTTATCCCTGATTAATTGTGAGAGTACTTAGTGGGGTATTAGAGAGAGGATTTTCCGTCCCTGGAATTTGGGTGTCGAATATTGATTATGCCCAACCTCCTACAACTGAGGCAGTGGGAAATGGGTATTCCTGTTATACGCTTGGTTAGCCACAGATTATCATTATGGAAATTCATGTATGTTGTACCTCTAACTATTCATGAATGATTGCAACAATAGTTAACGTGAAGCATACAAGAAATTTGCATTATAAGAGAGACAGTCTATAATTTTGTTCACATGATATAAGCATCAAGTGAATTATATATTAACGGAAAAAAATAAATTTCTCAGCAGTTTTAAAAAACTGAAGTGCTCATATGTACAATTTAGATAGACAGATGTAAATACCCAAGATTGAGCAGATTTATGTATCTCTCATGCCAACTGATTATCTCAAGTAGAAATAGACGCAGTTAGAGACAAATATTTCAAAGAGAATCTTATGACAATAGAGTATAACTTTCTACTTTCTGACCTAAATCTCCACTTTCCAGTCCTGGAGAGTATTTATTGTAATCTTTTTTTTCAGGGTAATGCACTGAACTACCCATGTCTTTCCCTTAGGAGTTTTCCTCTCTTTTCAAACTTGAGAAGCAAAAATGCCATAACGATTGTGAAACTGTTCAGAGGAAGAATGTCAGATTTTGACAAGTGGACTCTTCTCTCCCTTGAAGGGACCGGAGGAAATCAGCAGATGAAGGGAAAACTGATGAAGCTTTTGGCACAGAAAGTCATATCTAGGCATGCTGCCCCTTTTGGATCACCTACTTTCTCCCTACTCTACCCGCTACTCCAACTCACTGATTGTAAAACACCTCTAATAATTACTCTTTATGGCCTGCAAAATCACCTGGTTTTCATGGGCTGGCTGTGGAGCACTGAAAGTAATCATTGTACTAATAAGTGACTAGAAAAATCATTTCTACAAAAACATTGTTCCCGCCACCCACCCATTGAACTACTGTTTGACTAAACTGAGCTAATGAATGATTTGTTTTCATGAAGTGTAGGAAACAATTTTATTTAATTATAAAACAATTTTATTTAATTATAAAACATTTTTTTTACCAGAGTGGCCAATCTTAGTAGTTTACTTAAATGTCGGTTTTTAATCCTGCTTGCAAAAACGATGTTAAATGTGGACCACCTGAAATATTTCTAAAAATGATTGACAAGCTTGTTTAAGATGGCAGACTGAGCACAGGGCTTTACGGCCTCTTCTTTCCAAACTCCCTTGGGGATTGCAGACAGTTATACAAGAAATAAGAACTGCAGAGAAATAAGAGATCAGTGTTCCAGAATATTTGAGGAAATCTGGGAAATTTCAAGCAGGTGGGTTGATATTAATAGAGAAATTTTCAATCCAAAACTCCAGAAGTAAGTATGATATTTACCGAGAGAGCCCTTGAGGCACTGAAATCTGAGCTAATTGCACAAAGGACAGACTTGTGACACAGGACAATTGTGAGTATAACTAATTAAAGAACTCTATCAGAAATAAGTAGGCCAGTTAGGATTTCACCCTTCTATTACCCCTTTTCCTATCTTCTGTTATGTAATATGGCAGGTATTTTGTCCCATGATAAAAATCTATGAACTACTCTCTCAGAAAGGAGGAGGATCCATAAAGATAAACTCAACACAATTGAAAAGAATGAAATTATTCAGAGGGTGATCTCTAACCACAAAAGCATTAAGCTTGAATTAAAAAAAGATAACTCAAAAATCCCAAACTTCATAGAAATTAGGCAAGGTACTTCTAATTATTTCAGCATCAAAGAGGAATTCAAAATGCAAATTGGAAAATATTTTAAACTGAAAGTTAATAAAGTTATAAAATATTTTAAAATACTTTAAAATCAATGTTTTGAGAGAAATTTATAGGCTTAATCATATATATTAGCAAAACAAGGCTGAAAATCAGTGGTTTAAATGTACCTCACGAAATTCTAGAATAGGAAAGTAAAATCAAATTCAAAGAATGTACAAGAAAATACATATCAAAGATAAGAGAAAAAGATCAATAACATTTAAAATAGCTACACCATAGAGATAACAATAAGACTAATAGTTTGTTTTTTAAACATAAATAAAATTAATAAATTACTGGAAAGAATAATCAAGAAAAAAACAAAGATAAGAATTACCAATATTAGGCATGAAAAAGTGACACACAAATAATTTCAATATCAAATTTTGATGGGAGTATAACATGACCAATTTGATGATAGCAAATTTTATAATTTGGATGCACTAGAAAACTTTATTTAATAACACAAGTCTGAGAAGAAATAAATAGAAAATTTGATTACTTCAGTATTTGTTTAAAAATTGAATGCATAATTTGAAATCTTCTACAATAAACTTCAGAACCAGATAGTTTTCCAGGGAATAATATCAATCTTACGTGAACTTATTCTAAGAATAGAACAAAAAAAGGAATGATTTCTAGCTCTTTTTATAAGGCTAACATAACTTTGATTCTAAATGTGAACATCTACCTTTCAAGAACAAAAAAGGCATATTATTGACCCATTTTTCTTAAACACTAAAAAGCAAAAATGTAGCTATACGTTAGAAATATACAAAATATTTATAAATATTATTTAACACATTAACGTTATTATTAACAAAATTTACCACATTAACAGAAAAGAGAAGAAACATAGTTGATAATTTTAATAGATGTGCAAAAGGCACAAAGTCATTTGTCATCTATTCATGATGTTAAAAAAACCCAAAAATTAGAAAAATAAATTTTCCTCAATCTGAAAAAGAATTAATTCCAAAAAACTTACAGCATGTATTATACACAATAGTGAAATATTGACATCTTTTCCCCAGAGATTAGGAAAAACAAGTGAGTCCATTATAAGCCCTTCTATTCCATGTTTCAGTAAGCCAAGAAAAAGGACTAAACAGAAGCATCATAGGGAAAAAATTGTAACTGCCAATATTTATGATGACTTGATTATGCAGATAACTCAAAACAGTCTATAAAAGATTATAAATAATTAATATATTTAGCAAGTTTTCTGAAAACTGATAAACATTTAAAAAGCCAAATACAGCTGTATATACCAGCACCAAAACCTTAGAAAATTAAATTAATAAGTAACCATAAAAAGCATTTAATATCTAGTAATAAATATAAGACCAGCTTTGAAAAAGCCCTATACACAAACACAAAACATATATGAAATGTTAGAGAAATTAAAGGATCCCAATAAATAGAGGGAAGCATGATTTTCATTAAATCGAGTCTCAATATTGGAAGGATGCTAATTTTCTCTAAAGTAAACTATAAATTAAATGCAATCTCAATAAAGAATTCTAGTAGGATATTTTACAGAAATTGACAAACTTAATTTAATCCTTAGAAATTCAAATAACCAAGAATAGCCAGGCTAAACTTGAAGAACAGCACAGCTGAAAGACCTATACCAAGTCTTAAAAACTAGTAAAAAGCTATAGTTATTAAAACAGTGTATTATTGACAACACATAGATGAACTAACCAATAACACCAACTGGAGAGTACAAAATCAATTCACACATATTTCATCCCCTGAATACAATAAGTTCCACATTAGTACAATATATTGTATTAAATTATTATGAATTATACTATGTAGGGTGCTGTGTTAATTGGATAAGTCATTTGAAAAAATATGATTCTGAACATTTATTTCAAGCTTATACAAAACCAGTTTCAAATGGATTACTTGTTTAAACATGAAAGATAACATAACTTTTAGAGGAAAATTTAGAAAACATCTTTGTGACTTTGGAATAAGCTAAACATTTCTTCACCAGAGATAGAAAACACTAATAATAAATAATATAGTTGATAAATTGGCTCATATGCAAAATCTATCTTTCTCTATTTTAAAAATAAGACTTCCATATCAAAAAGAAAAAGACTACCTTGGAGAAAAAAAATGAGCGCAGGTCTTGAACATACACTTCACAAAAAAGAATAGTCAACTGGCCAATAAACATATGAAAAGTACTTTATTTCATTAGCTGTCAGGGAAAAGTGATTCCATATTCAACCATCAGATATCAAGAATGAGAAAGACTTTAATATACTCAATGTTGGCAAGAATATGGAGCAAATTGCAACTCTCAGAATTGTCAATGAGAGTAAAATCTCTTTGGAAAGCTATTTAGTAGGGTCTATCGAAACTGAATAATTACATACTCTATGATCCTACAATTCCAGTTCTTGGTGTGTATCCAACAGAAATGTGACAGAAGTTCATGAAAACGGATGAACTAGAATGTTCATAACAGAACTGCTCTTAATAGTCCGAAGCTGGAGTCTACCTACATGCCCACTGAGAGAAGAATGGATACATTTTTTTTAATTGACACAACAGAATACTATTCAGCAATGAGAATGAAAGATTGACAATGTCCCAGAATGCTTAAACAGATATCTACCATATGGATACATCTCACAGACCTAAGATTGAACAAAAGAAGCCAGAAACAAAAGAGGATAGACTATGCACTATATACTATATACTATATAAACAGAAGTTAGGAGACTCAATACCTTTTGTACGAGAGGTAGGCTGTGACCTTCGTAAGGGTTTCTTAGATTATTTCTTTTCTTTATCTTAGTTGGTGAGACGGAAAGGCTAGAGAGGGCAAGAGTAGGAGAAATGTCTCTCCCTCAGGTGAGATAATGCTCTGTCTGGTGAAGGCTTTTTCCTGGTGGGGCAGACTTAATAAGCCATTTGCATAAATTACACAGAAAATGCAGGTGTGTGTCGCTGAGGGTTTATTCAGGTTACACTTTCATGATAAATGTGGTTATAAATATCTACGCATTCTGATCTGGTTGTTTCTTTAGGATGGACACTGTGTAAGTATTTCCTTAGTATAAATTGCCAGGATGAAAGTCCCTAGGTTAAAATGTATATTATTTAAGATTCTTGATGATTATTGTTTTAAAGACTGTGACCAAGATATACAATACTATCTGTCTCCACCTCGCTACCATAAGCCAATTGATCAAGCCAACTTTTTCATTAAGCAAATGGACTTGTGTAATTCACCACTTAAACACCTTTCACAGTTACTACTCTACGACGCCCATCTTTGCCTCAAGAATAAACTACAAAAATTACTTTTTGTTTATTTTGGGGCTCTTGTAATCCCCATCTTTAATCTCCTTAGATGATATTTTCTATAGGGAAGATTTTAATAAATGACATTACTCTTTAGAAATCTAGATAAATATCCATTGCAGGCCAATCTTTCTGTCACATGTATGTTTTAAATAAAACTCCTGTATTACAATTGTCACAATGAGTCATTTACCCTTAAAATTAAGGAAAAAAAATAAAACTTATCACATCCAACTGATTCTACCTTTCCCAATCAACACGAAATGAGGCATATAGAAACACAGATGAAAGACAAAAAGAGAGTCAGGTGCACTTCCTAGTTCCTGTTTATAGCACTTCCTGAAACTCAGCAGCTTCCCTGCTTGCGGGTCTATAATGAATCACTTTATAATCAGTTAGCCAACTCCTATCGGTTTCTGTATTAACCATGAACAGAGTCCTGGCAGAATAATAAGAGCTGATTAAGAAAGTGAACTGAGGGAGCTGAAGGTGGAAGCCTGAAATGGTTACAGAGAAAAGGACGATGGCAATACCAAGGACTGAGTGGCAAAGGCGGGATTGGGAAAATAAGGCAGAAAGAAGGTGGATGCTGATGAATAATGGTAAGAGATACAGAAGCTCCCAGCTTATTCCTGACGGTTTGAAAATTCAAGAGTGCATGAAAGTCTAAAATTCCTGTGGAAGAGTCTGAAAATCTGAGGTTTTCTATTGACCCAGACCCTACTCAAGGAGAGCATGGAAGCGTGCGTAAGTCATTTGGGATTTCAGTGTTTCAGTCCCTAAAAATGACTAGTCTAGAGGATACCTGATGTCTACTTATGGCCTTTATATTGGTAGATTATTTGTTTTATAACTTTTCAGTGACTATGTGGACTACTTTTCATACTTTTTTGGTCTTCATCCTGGTATTTACACGATGTCTGGAGTTCTTTAGGTAATCATGACTAATGTGCTTTGATTCTTTCCTGCATGCAAATGAAAGAAAAAATGGAGAAAGACTTTAGACAAATACTTGGTTTTTGTTTCCTCTGTTTTTATGAAGTCTTCCAGAGTCCTGCCTGGACCATGGCAGCAGTCCATACAGGGACAATATGTCTTTCATACAGACAGGCTTGAACAAATTTCCAGCAGAAGTTCAGAACTTGATTCCAAGTTGTTACTGTTAAGCTCTGAAGCATTGGAGGCCCTTACTCTTGGCAACAATTGGGCCTTCTTCCCAAGATATTGCCCACATTTTTCTTTTCAACCACAAACCAGAACTGTGGTTCAAAATAGCAAAACATGTTTTAAAAAATAAACTGAAGCTATTGAGTGGCTTTCATTCTACTGCTGAATCTCAATCCTTTGACACAAAGACACATTTCAATGCCCTATAATGGGAAATATTTTGTAGGGAAAGAAGCCAGAGCATTGCTTATAGTCTCCTGTTTAAGGGGTCCCTCATCATTTTGCATGACACTATTGATTTTATCCTAATTTTTAACTTATTTGTTTGCTGATATCATAGAGTAGCTAATAGCAATTGGGAAAAAAGAGTTACTCATTGTATTAGTTTCCTCTGACTGCTATAACAGAATACTGCAGACTGGGTTGCTTAAACAACAGAAATTTATTTTGTCACAGCTCTGGAAGATGGAAGTCCAAGATCAAGGTACCAACAGGGTTGGTTTCTGGCAAGGCCTCTCTTTGTGGCTTGCAAAAGGCTACCTTCCCACATGGCCCGTCCTCTATGCACACTGGGAAAGAAAGGGCTAGTGTCTCTTTGCCTTCTTATAAGGACAGCAGTCCTATAGGATTAGGGCTACACCCTTAGGATCTCCTTAAAGGTCCTTTCTCCAAATACGGTCACATTGGGGGTTAAAATATGAATTTGGGGAGGACATAATTAAGTCCATAACATTGCTAGTTGAATAATTATTTTTAAAAGCATCAATGGAATAAATAATGGATTATTTACATACAGCTTTTTGTATATGCTTGGATTTAACATAGAAAATTTTAAATGCAAAATTGCTATATTTTGATAATAAAGTTCCAACTTTGTAAGGCTATCTTCAATAACGTAAAATCCCTTTAACATTAACTAGAGCAGTATGTAATTATTAAAGAAACTTGTCTCCAACAGGTCTCACATAATAGCTAAGTTGAATAGAAATAAATCTCATATCACCCTGAGTTGACATGTATTAAGCAGGAACAATATGTTTTAGTCTTCATTTCTTTGAGACTAGTGTGAGACTAGTGAGAGATGACAGTAGATAACTTGATACTGGGAAATCAAATTTAAAAATTAAAGTGTGCACGTGCGTGTGTGTGTGTGTGTGTGTGTGTGTGTGTGTGTGTGAGACAGAGAGAGAGAGATAGAGAGAGAGAGAGAGAGAAAGAAGTCATTTAGAGTAGGGGCCAAAAACTCAGGCAAAATCTTAAAAAAATTCTTTAATCTTAATTATCATCTTGGAAAAATTTAATTAAAGATTAAATTATGGTTTAGAATCCTTAAACAGCTGGAAATATGTGGAATATATTTTAATAAAAAATTCTAACAAAAATTGAAAGAAGTAAAGATATTATTCGACTATCGAAAAACATCAATTAAAAAAAGAACCTCATTCTCCAATAATGCAAGAAAAACAAGCATTTTATATCAAACTAAATTGGTGAAACCATCACTACTCTTGAACTAGTGCTTCAAGTTATGGATTGATATTGTTGAATACTAAAAATCTTCCCTTAAGTCTTGTGGATCATTATCATAAACAGAAAACCACCTGTTTGATATTTTGATATTTTCAGGGGAGATATTATAGCATCTGTTAAATATTTCTTGAGTAACTTCAAGTTACATCTGATGAAATTTCCTCTAGATAAATTAATTATGTAATTTATAGTAGAGTTGATCTAAATTAAAATCATTTTATTTCCCCCATCAATGCTCAAAGAAGCCGCATTTAATGGTTAGAACTTCATTTCTGTCTTCTAACCAAATTGTGTTCGTCTTTTTGCTCTGACAATTTCCAGAAGATTTAAGTGTCTAAATATCATGTGAGTAATGTTTCAGGTGGTAACACTGATTATATGCTAAGGAAATGTGAGTCGAAAGTACTAGTAAATGGGGAAAATTGTTTTATAGCGGCAATATTCTCATACTTTGTTGCTGTACTTTCTTCAGTGAAATGATTTCTTCTGTTGTGCTTAACTATTCAATTATTTTGAGTGATTTGCAATATTCAGAATAAAATGAAGTTGTCATCATTACGAAATTCCAGCCTGGAAACTCAAAGAAAAATCTGTTGAATTTATGGAACTGGAATGCAGGTGGCAATCGGGGACCTTCAGTCCAGAAGATTGTGTTGGTCAGCAAAGCAGGCCTGGGTTTAGAGAAAATAGAATTTGGGATAAATAAATCTCTTTCATATACAGGATCAGATGGCTGGTTCTAGCACCAAAGTTACTATGGAGATTTTCATGTCTGCAAATAATGATGTGTTAAGTTTGTATCACATATGCATCTTTTTTTTGCCATTAACGTGATTTGTGATCTAGGAGGCACTGGTGCAGATAGATGTCAATTTAATGAGGCAATTACCTCAGTTAGGACCTCATTCCTCCCGTGCTTTTGAAACAGATGCCTACACCACTGTGTGAAAAGTAAAAATTTTGGTTGTTCCACAAAAGCATTATGCAGAATGAGAGAATGTTGGTGCTGGTGACTACTTCTTATTTGGACATTTCTTTCTTTCACTCATACTCTTATGTTTTTTTTTTTTTCTCTTCCTTTGTCATGCTTATATAAAGCTTATTTTAATCACATTACCTTTCAAGTAGCTTGGAATTCTACAGGTTGAGAAAGAAACATACGATGATGTAATAGTTCTTACTGTTTTGATATTGTCCATATTCAATTCTCTGTCCGGAATCACAGATCTTTTGACAAATCCATGAGGAAGAGCCATTGTCTCACACTATTTCAGCTTCCAAAATAGAAAAGGGCTTAGGTGGGAGAATGGGGTGTGGCACTACTCTTTCAAACACTAACTCTACGGGACATCATCTGAATTCTCTACTTTCCCTGTCCTATATACTGTGTCTCTAATATTTTTCTTCTGTTTTGTGAACCAATTCCAAATAGACTTTTATGCCATCACGCCAGCTTAGCTATAAATATCAATTCAGCATGGATGACTCCCTAAACTCTATTTTTATGTGTTTATTTAACTGTCCATTCCAATAGGATCTAATCTGCATCAGGCCGGGGACTTTGTCTATTTTGCTTATCTTAGAGTTCCAAAATATAGAATAGTTATCTGGCAAATAATAAACACTCAGTAAATATTATTTGAATTAATTATTTAATTATTATTTTGCTTTTTCATAAGTATTTTAGGAGACATTCTTGTGCTATTTAGCATTCCCTCCAAATTCTGAGGGGAAAAAAAAAAATCTAAGATGACTGACTTTCACAAGAGATCATTTTCTTCAAAAATACACACACATTTCCTCACAGATCCCTCTGTTTTCTGTCCTAAAGTAAACCCTTCTTTACACATTCCGTGAGAATGTACACCAACTTCACACACAGAGTTTGTAGAAACCAAACAGTTCAGAGTTTATAAATCTTAACTCAGTCATCTACTTAGCTGTGGGGATTTATAAGTCACGTAAACATCTGTGAACCTCAGTTTTGTAAACAGACATAAATAATACTTAACTTGAAGATATGGTAAGAGATTTAGAGATAGTTGGAATCCTAGAACATGGACATGTGGCAGGAACTCAAAAAAAGAAAGGTAGTTATTGCCATTTTAGAAATAATTATTGACAAATATCAAAATGCTTTTAATAAGAACAAGATTTAACTAATTTTCATTAATTACCATTAAGTACTATTTTCTTTAAACTACTGAGTTTAAAGTATTTTTATTAGGCTCTGTAATGGTGATGTTTACTTTTTCTTCAAAGCTGCTAGGGTAAGGACAGACCATTGTAATTCAATTTGAATTGTTGGAGTGATTTCCCTCCCCTCTTTGGGTATAGGACTGCGGGTCTCACTGGAAGCTGGTGGTGTTTACTAGGATTCTTCCCCATGTTGAGCCCTCATTTCCACGTTGTGTCCTCCTCTCCTCAGCTCTAACAATTCTGAAAACTCCCTCCTCAGCTTCTTAGCTTCTTTGCCCCTACTGGTGAGTTAGCAAATGCCTCAAAGGGAAAAGCTACACTGGTTGTTGAACATATACCCGAACTTTCTTATTCTTCAAGACCTCAATCCCTTAAATCCTGGCTGCCTTGATTTTTCTTCAGTGTTCTCAGACAAATATTGTAAAATTTTTTCCCTAGCTATTTTTTAATTTTCTCAGTGGGAGAGTCAGTCTGCAATAGTTTATCTATTGATACCAAAAGGAAAATGTGTAATATTGATATTTAGCAGTGATATATTATTTACAAGTTTTTATCAAAATCATCACTTTTTAAAAAATAACACCATATCACATTTAATGTTTGTAATTTGGTCAATTGCGCAGAACATGATCTGAAACCAATGGACATAGATTATGCAGCTTAATTTCCGAGTAATGACTGTCACCGATTGTAAACAAAATATTTGAAGCTTCTCTATAGTCTTACATCACTGAGCTTCAATTTCCCTTTGTCTTTAAATATTTTGCATTCCACACAAGCCTGTTAAAAAATGGGGTGGTGCATCACAAGTGAATCAAGCATGATTTAGGATAATATTGACCAGGTCACCTCTGATGCTTGTTGAGAAAAAAGAAGAACCAGTTCTCCTTTGAGACTTGGGGGGAAAACATCTTGTGCACAGACAACTTTTAGTGCAGTTTGCCTGAACTACTTTGTTTACTTAACATGGCTGGTTGGTTGTGAGGGCCTCCGTGTCAGACTCCATTAGCACGCGCGTACATGTAAAATTAATCAACAGACCCAACAACTCACAGCATAGCTTCCCTAGAGCCTGGGGTTAAACATCTGTCTGGAGTGATGTTTCCTGAAAAGCTTTATGTAATGGCTAGAGGAGCTGGGCGTAGGCACTTAGGGTGGAAGGAAGGGCAGCACAGACTCGAGGGGAAGTGCTGGGTTTCAATGGACTTGACAGCTTTGCCATCTTACCCAGAGGTTACAACCTTAGACTTCAAAAGCTTTTAAGGCTTCTTGCTTCTGTGTTGCTTGACTGCCCTTAGCATTAAGCACTTATGACCAGGATACTCTGAGCATATGTCTTTTTCAGAGTTTCTTTAATGTGTCTGAAAGTGTCTGAAACTTTCAGAAATATCCACCTCAGAGATCACAACTTTAACTTTGTGGTATTGCGCTGAACTATTTGATTTTTGGTTTTGTTTTTGTTTTTCTACTGTCAAGTAGAACCAGTAGGGTTTCGATACATTTTTAGGTGACTTAAAACATCAGGAAGTTTTACTCTTAATATGTAATAACAAAGTTTGTGATGTGTTAGCAGGCGGCATGGTGCCATTGAAGCAACATGAGTTGGGTTTGATTCTGGTTCGACTAATTTGACTAGGTGACTGAATTTGTTGCTTTATTTCTTGAACCACATCATGACATCTCTTTTTTTTTTTTTTTTTTTTTTTGAGACAGAGTCCCACTGTGTTGCCTGGGCTAGAGTGCCGTGGCGTCATCTTAGCTCACAGCAACCTCAAACTCCTGGACTCAAGCGATCCTCCTGCCTCAGCCTCCCAAGTAGCTGGGACTACAGGCATGTGCCACCATGCTCGGCTAGTTTTTTCTACATATTTTTAGTTGTCCAATTAATTTCTTTCTATTTTTAGTAGAGACGGGGTCTCGCTCTTGCTCAGGCTGGTTTCGAACTCCTGAGCTCAAACAATCCTCCTGCCTCGGCCTCCCAGAGAGCTAGGATTACAGG
>CAUYSK010006664.1:0-27238 GCA_963575035.1 Avahi laniger | reverse complement strand
GATGTGCTCTTTAGAGGCAAGAAACAAAGCCCTGTCAACCTGTTCCCCTCAGATAGCTACTTTTATTCTATTTGTACTGTCTTCATTGTTTGCTTGTTTGGGCCCTGTTTCACATGCATCCAGCATGCAAGGCCTCCTCACAGCCACGTTTTACACCATGATGCCCCCCTTCATTCACCCCATTATCTTTAGTCTGAGAAACAGGGAGATTAAGAGTGCTCTGGGCAGAATGTTTAATAGATCGTTCCAGTTCCTCTGAAAAGCTTTTTTTTTTTTTTTGAGACAGAGTCTCACTCTGTTGCCCGCGCTAGAGTGCCATGGTGTCATCCTAGCTCACAGCAACCTCAAACTCCTGGACTCAAGAGATCCTCCTGCCTCAGCCTCCCAAGAAGCTGGGACTACTGCCATGCACCACTATGCCCAGCTAATTATTTTTTTCTATATATTTTTAGTTGTCCAGCTAATTGCTTTCTATTTTTAGTAGAGATCGGGTCTCGCTCTTGCTCAGGCTAGTCTCGAACTCCTGAGCTCAAACAATCTGCCGGCCTCGGCCTCCCAGAGTGCTAGGATTACAGACCTGAGCCACCGCGCCCGGCCAGGGACTCAAGCATTTTAACAAGCACTTTGAGAATGACCAAGGGAAGGGGGTATGTGTACAGATAACTGTAAGAAGAAGTAGTCAGTTCTGGTTTATCATTTTCTTCTGTATGTTCTGCTTAGATAGGGCAATCTATTCTAATAAGCCTGGAAAGGGGGGACATGGCCGTATCTCAGCCTGTCCCAGAATACCAGTCCCTCATCCATCCAGCTGTAACGATTCTGCATTGGGTATGAGGCTGACACAGCTAGGGGTCTCCTGCTTGACGGCTGAGCACTTACTGGAACTCCCAGATGGAGGGAGGAGTCATTTGTTGGTACCAGTCAGACCAGGAGAGACATGATCCAACCCTGGGAGGTCCGAGTCATTAGATGTCTTGCCCATCAGGCGAGGGCTTTAAGAAAGATGTTGAAAACCTGGGTTCTTTCCCTTTATCTCCTTATGTGACCTCCTGTGTGACATTGGGTAGGTAATTCAACATTCCAGGTCCCATTTGTCCCTTCAGTTAAAAAAAAGGGAGCGGGAGGGGAGGAGATGTTCAATCCCTGTCTGCTCTGTTGACATAGGAATTACGTAAAAAGGAAGGGCTTTGATTCCTTGAGCAAAGACTTGCTGTGAACTACAAGATTAGGTTTGACTATGAGATGGTGCTGAGTATCAGTAAATGCTGGCTAAAGCAGAATGGTTAGCTCACGTTGATCTGGAGACTGGCTGCTGCTATTTGGAATTTGTGCTATTTGGAATTTGTGATTCAGAAGGAACTATTTGGCCAAAGCTGAATTTTTGATGAAAAATAGGAGTTCTTTCCTTCTCACTTTGTCTTTCAACCAGGAAATGCATAAATATGTCAGCTATAAAGGTGTTGACTTTTATGGAACAACAAAAAGCAGGATACTTACAGCATTAACAGATGAATGTAATGTTGAAAATCTATGACTTGTGACTCATACATACAGCATTATGTAATGGTTCCTAATCTTTTGTGGACCATAGACTCCTTGAAATAGTGCATGAAAACAATGGATTCTTCACCCAGAAAAAAATGCACATAATGGCCATACATAAAATTTTGCACTTGATATTAGTGATTCCACAGACCCTGAGCAAAGAGTTTTATTAATAGATTTAGTTTTTACATGCTATCTCATCTTTACTGTGTCTCGTAGAAGGTAAGACTGATCCTCCCCATTTCATAGATTGGAAAAAGCTTGAGCCCAAAGCTTTCCTTATTGGGAGCTTCACAGTGTCACCGTAAAGTCGGTGACAGAAATAAGAATAAAATTGCCATCTGTGTTTGTAACCTGACCCATTATCAAATTTAGAAGCAGCTCCGTGAAGTAAGAAGCCAAAGAGGGAGGGCACTGTCGAATACAGCCCGGTTTCCTGGGAAGTGGTCTCCTCTCACTTCACCCTGAGGTCGCCTTCCTCATGTGTGAAATTAGATTATTGACCCCAAGCTAGTGAACGCGTACATATGAGAATGTCGGTGAGACCTGAGTCCCCGAATCCTCATTGATGAAGTAGTGAGAATCATTTTCTCTAGTAAGGCGAATCTAAGCACTTTGCTCCCCTCTCTTTTCTAAGTGTTGTGGGGACTTTTGTCCCAGTGAAATTGGCATAAGGCCTTTTGTTTTCCCCTGGCTGTCACAGTCCAGAAGGGCTCTCAACAATCTTGTCTTGTCAGCTGCTATTTGAAAACATTAGCATCTCTGCTGTGTGGCTAGTAGCATTCTGCCAAAGAGCTATTTTACAGAAATGACTTCTAGATGACTCATGAAGCCAGACAGCATGCCTGTCATCTCCCAGTAGCAGGGAAATGACAGTAGAGACAGATGTTGACAGGGAATGATGGCTTTCTCAAACACATAGTTGGCTGAACTAACAGCCTAGGATCTTGGAGATAGTTGGTAGGAGACATAGTGGATATTGGTTTTATTCCTCTTAAATGGCTGAAAGAGCATAATGCTTACAAAGCACTGCATTTTACACCAGCCAGATCATCAGCCCTTTCTTAGCTTTCATCAGGTATTTGAGTTCTGAAGATCACTAGGATTAAAATGAAAATGGTTTCTGAAAGCACATAGAGTGCTCAGTCTCCTGAAGTGTGCAGAAATCAGCATGCTCAGATTTAATTTGAAGGTATAAAACATATTTCTGCCTCAGTATGGACAGTCTATTTTATATTAAAGCCGTCAACCTTACCTAATTTCCTCTCATGGTGATTCTGTTCATAGAAACTGTTTCCAGAAATAACTGATACTTATATTTAGTGAAGGGCAGAAATTGATTTAAATATATTGAAAATACAATGCAATTGGAGGTAGCAGCAAATAGCTTTGTCCTGCGTATGCACATCAGTATTTGCAATGGTAACCAACTGATGGTTGTAGCAAAAGACTTTTGGAAGACCTTGTGAGGATGTTAAGAAAACACAGGATCACACATGACCATATGGAATAGAGAACCAACAACCTTAGAATTTCAAATAATGTTGGGTAGAAATAAATACACCCAGTTTTTCCTTTTGTTTTTTTTTACTGGATATCTGAGGACAATTGGACTCTTGGTGGGCTACTCTGACTCCCCAGAGTGCTATTGAAAAGGAAAAGGATAAAGAGCGATTGAAAATCTGTAAATAATAGTTGCTCTTCTAATTAAGGTTTTCAAAGGAAAATGATAAATGGGAAGAACATCTTGAAAGTTACAGCCCACAGGACAGCTGTGATTAGTAATTTAATAATTCTACTGCCAGGGATCTCTAGGTCTGTCATCTTTTCTCTAAGTTTTTTATATTTAACTCATCTCCCTCACCCCTGATAATTATGTTCTATTAATTCTTTTCTGTTTCTCTATTGAGTAAAGTTTTTTTTCTTTTCTCTTTTTTAAATTTTAAAATCAGGTGAGACTAAGTTCTTTCAAAAAGCAAGGTCAGTGCCACTAATTTGTTTTCATTTCCATGTAGATCCCAAGTAATTTATTTCTCCCACTGGAGTGAATGGCCCTAACTAAAACATTTCTCCATACATCGTATAGGGATCTAGGACCAGCACACTTGGAAGGAAAGTAAAGGCTGCTAAATGTAAATTGAAAGAGTCTGAGTAATGGTCACTCTAATAGTTTAGATTCTAAGCTTAGCAGGCATTGGTAAACTTTTTTTATAAAGGGCCAAATAGTATTAATAAATATTTTAGGCTTTTTGGGCCATGCAGTCTCTATCCCAGTGGCTCTCAGCTCTGCCATTGTAATATGAAAGCAGCCGGACACAGTCCGTAAATGAATGGCATAGCTGTGCTCCAGTAAAACTTTATTGAAAAACAGGCAGGAGGCCAATTCGGCCCACAAGCTTTAGACTGCTCATGTCTGCATTAGAGAATAGGTAAGGAGCTAGCAAGGAACATCCAGATACAGGATTTTTTAGCTTCTTTACCACAGAAATCAGTACTATAAAACTCACTTCTCTCAAGGGGAGATATTTATTCTCTTATGTAAAGGGCCAAAAATGTACTTTTTTATCAGTTTGTGGCTTTCGCATAGACTCTGCCTTTCGTTGTTTTTAAACAGGACTACCGCCCTACCTATCTTCTTGGAAACACCTAACAGTTTCTCCATACAGAGCAGAGTGTTCCCTTGACTTTTGGAAGTTGATCACTTGGAGTTCTCTGCCTCCTCAAACATCAAAACCATCAAAATAAAACATAAGGAGAATGAAAACAAGACAAAATTTATTCTAAGACTTGCTTTTTCATGGGTCTTTCTGGACTGATTTGTTTTAAAGAACATGGGTCCTTATTTTTTGAATGGGAATACTGAGATAACTTTTTAAATTTCTTTAGGGTAAAAAAAAAAATCAGTCACAAAAATACATTTCTTTCCAGTGTTTGTGTATTACAGCAAATCAATTTGGCATTATTGCTTGCCTCTTATTTGGAGAAATTAAGGAATAGAGAAGGAAATTAGTTGTCTAAGTTCATGTACTTTGCCTAGGATGTAACTGTCAGGCCCTGATTTTCTCTCTAGTTGACCTTTTTGAGAAGATGGGGTGAAGCGGAATTTCAGTTATTGAACTGTGTATCTCGAAGCCCCTTTTCTTTCTCCAGAGTGGGAGTGAACACTCCAACTCACACACCTCTGTTCTTTCCAGTTGAAAGGGTACGCGATGACCTTCCACAAGTTCAGCTGGATCCCCTGCCCAAAACGCTCACCCTGGCTTTTGCTTCTCAGCTGGTGAAGACATCTCTTCATCCCACGGCAGACGTCCCAGAGGCAGACCTTTCTGAAGTGGACCCCAAGCTCGTGTTCAATCTGATGCCCTTTCAGAGAGCTGGCGTCAAGTAGGTTCTTGATCTTCCTCTCACCTTCCCTTCTCTTGCGTGAATTTCATCACTCCCCTCAAGCTGGGTGCAGGTACTTCCCCTTTTATGAACTCTCATCCCCCACAAATACCTGGAAGAATCTAAGCATTAAACAGCCAGGTGTGCTGTTACCAAAGCCTCATTGTAACCATTGATTTCAAATTCCATGGATTAACCAGGACTCTGATTGCAGGTATGCAGAAATCCCATTTAAACTAGCTTAATGAAAGAGGTTTCTCAGTGCATGTAGTAGAAAATCCAACATCTCTGAAGATCTCATGAGGACTCTCCCTCTCTCAGCTCTTCTTAGTTTGCTCTGTTCTCAGCCAGGTGCTCCTCAAGTGTGGCAACTAAGGCTGCCAGGGGCTTCCAGCTGTCAGTCCATCAGCTTAGCAACTACAGAAGCAGTTTTTTCCTGATGAGTTTGACACTGCAATGGCTTAAGTCTGGTGCTGACATCGGAGCCAGTCACTGTGGCCTTGGAGGCTTAAAGTCTTGTTGGTTAGACTGGGTGATAAGCCCATCCCTGAAGCCAGTGGGTAGGGCCTGTCCCCCAAAATACTTCGGCTGAGAGTGGGAGGTGGTGGCTCTCCAAAAGAAACTCAGGGTGCTCTTAGAAAGAAAAAAGATAAACCTGTGTCATGACCTGTCCTTGTTTTCCACAGTTTCTTGGGAGAAGCAAAATGCTAGGTTTGAAGTTGCCTTCTCTTGAAAGTGCAGGAGTTCAAGGAGAGGAAAAAGGAAATCTTGATAGTCCGTCTGGAGATAATGTGTGTTAGAGCTGTTACTAGGCAGTGTGGTTGTAGACAGAGTCCTCTGCAGGGGGTGGAACCTGAGTTATTAATATCAATGGAGCTGACAAATGGAGATGGCCTGGCTGCCCGAGACCTGTTTGTGGTATTTGGCAGCAGTTTGGCTGCTGTCTCAGGCAGGATTCGGGTCTGGGTGCCATTGGGGCACAGCACGCTGTATTGTGTCCCCATGGCCCCAGCCTTGCCTGCCACTCTCATCTCCCTTTCTCTCCCATCTCTCTAGAGAGTGCACTTTACAAAATGTCACCTTGCTTTGCCATTTCAGTCCTCATCTGTTGAGATGTCCTTTGTGCCTTGTTTTAACCAGGCTTGGGGTGGTTTAGTTCTTGTCACCATACCTTCTGATAAGAAGAGGTTCCATTCTGTTTTCGCTGTGCGAGACGGAAGAGAAAAAGAGCTGTGTGACTGGCTTATTAGCAGGTTCCTGAGCAAATGTTTTTCAGGAATTCATGGAAAGAGGACTAGGGTTTGGCACAGGGCACCAGACATCTGGCACTCGGGGTCCTTTTTGCTTTTTTCCACTGATTCCTCATGCGACTCGAGCAACTCGTTTTCACTATTTGTGTCTTGATTATTTTTCTTTTTGTGGAATAGTAGTTAAGATAGAAGCACTTCCTTAGCGCTTACGATGGTGCCAAGCATTGTTTTCAGTGCTGCATGTATTAACTTTGTTCATCTTCCCACAATGCTGTGAGGCAGGTCCCTGCTGACCACTGAGGGCTGAGGCAGAGTGAGGTGAGGTGATGTGCAGGAAGGTGCACAGCTGCGGAGTGGGGAACTGGGCCTCCAAAATAGTGCGGTGCACCCTTCTTCATTGGCTGTTACCCGGGGTTGTTGCACTTCAAGGGCTTTAGGATCCTGAGGCTGCCAGGGAGTGAAGAACTCGATGCTGAGGTTGGGGCTCCCTCTCCCTTGCTCCCCTTCTTTCCTCTCTCTGTCCTCTTCAGCATTTTCTGTCTCTGCCAGCTCCGTCCCTTTGCCTTTATGCGTACTGAGCACTCTGATCTTCAGAAAAGCCTTGTTTTCACCCCGCCAACTTTTCTTTCCTTCCTTCCTTTCCAGGAGGACTCTCAGTGAGTGGGCGCTCCCTTCCGCAGCCCCTGGCTGTGGGCTGCCGCCCACGCCGCGCCATCCACACCCCCTGGGCCTTGCCCGCGTTAGGCTGAGGCTGACACTGACTCCTCTTACTGGAAACATCCTCCCTTGGTTTCCGTGACCTAAAGATCTTCTAGATCTTCGCCCCACCTTTTGGCCACCATTTCACATTTCCCCTGTTTGACCTGCTCTTTTTCTTGTTTTATTTGCCTCCCAGCTGGCTCCCGCTCCTTCCTCTTTGGGGAGTAAGTCTGGTGGTGGGCAGGCCTGCGCTGGCCAGTGCAGTGGCCACCTGCTGCACGGGGGGCCGAGCACAGCCCCTGGGAAACGTGCCGTGCTGTTGCTGTGCTGTTGTCCTCACCGTGTCTGCTTTCAGTTTTGCCATAGCAAAAGGAGGCCGCCTGCTGCTCGCCGATGACATGGGCCTGGGGAAGACCATCCAAGCTATCTGCATAGCAGCCTTCTACCGGAAGGAGTGGCCACTCCTGGTGGTGGTACCTTCCTCTGTGCGCTTCACCTGGGAGCAGGTTAATTCTCTTTGTATTGTGATTTTCGCAGAGAAGGTTTTCCCCAATGTCAGAGCAATGAAATAATTGGAGACAGGGCCTGGGGATCTTTAAGGATCTATCTCAGGTAAGGGCAGGAGGAGAGATGAGGTAGCCCCCTGAGGGCAGGCTCATGATTTTCTGCATTAGAATCAGGCTATACCTTTGGGGAAGAAAGCCAAGTAGTTACCAGCCTGGAGACTTACCTCCGCTTGTCAGCCAACACTTCCGGTACCTCTGTGTCTCTGCTAATAATATCTTTTATCTGTAGCATACTTAATTTTCAAAATATTTTTACCTCCTTTATTTTCCTTAATCCTCTAATAGCCATGTGCAGTAGACGCAATAGATAGTAACCTGATTTGTAGATGAGAAAGCTGCATCTCACAGAGGTTAAGGCCGTGCTTCATGCTAGTGAGGAGCCGCCGTACAGGACCTTGAAGTGGCCTCTCCTGACGTCCTGGCTCCAAGGTTTTGCACTCTGTAGAGGGTGGGTGCGTAGGATGTTCACTGTCTGCCAGGTAGCTTGATGGGTGAAGAACCTGACATGAACACTGTCTTATCACTCACCCTTGAGCTCTTTCTACTATAAATCCAGGAATCAGAGTGGTTTTGTGAAATGAGTAAAATTCCTTATGAGCAAACTGAGAAGAAGGAAGACCTAATCCATTTCCATAGCTTTTTCTAGCTTTATGCTACTGAGGTTGGCCTTTGGCCTCCTCACAGCTGGACTTCTTCCTAAGGCCTCCACGAGCCGCTTGTGGAGAAGAGGCAGCTCCACCTGCTCCTGGTCAGCCTGATGCCCAGATGTGCCGTTCTAAGTGAAGAAAAGGCAGAAAACCTAAAAAATGTCATCGAAACAATACCTTGTTCTTTTCCTGTCCTTGAGATCTGAATTCTGCCAATGCCTGTAGAAAGCAGTCATTCGATGCATATTTTGTGTGTGTTAGATTCCTACAGCACCCTCAGAAACTGGAGGCAAGAGTCAGATAGTGAGACGGTTACCAGTGTTCCCTGTGTCAGACCAGTGTCAGCCCAGGCCGGACGGGGCAGCACCCAGCTGCCCGGGCACTGCTGTGGAGCCACCCTGGTGGCCTTCCACTGGCTGCAGGCACTAGGTTTGGCTAGAAAGGCTAAGATTGCTAGAGAAAGAAGGTTGATTTGGATTTGTAGAAATAGTGACATAAATGTTTTCATCATCATCATCAATAAACACTTACGGTTGCCTTCAGTGTACCAGGCTTTGCTAAGTTCTTTATAACATTCCTCCTAAAGAAAGACAATTGTTTCCCAGTAGAAACTTGCTGTCTAGTTAGAGATCACAGCACTGAGACCCATAGACGTCATGAAGTGATTGCTGACCAAGGAAGGGAGTGTCCTGTCAGGGGCACATGACGGAGGTGGGTGGGTGAGAGGAAGGTTTAGGTGATGGCTGTTCATGGCCATGAGGACTACCGTGGAAACAGGAGGACATGGTGGGAGAGAGAGAGACCGTATTTGTTCTTCAGGGAGTGTGAAAATTGGTCCACGCTGAGAGTGTGCTCTTGGTGGGTTGGCTGGGGTCATGACCACAGCTGCTGTGCCAGGTCGTCATTGTGGTTTTGTTCTTTCCTGTCATCCTCAGGCCTTTCTTCGGTGGCTGCCATCTCTGAGCCCAGAAGACATCAACGTCGTGGTGACCGGGAAGGACCACTTGAGAGCTGGCTTGGTCAACATTGTCAGTTTTGACCTGCTTAGCAAGTTGGAAAAACAGCTAAAGCTAAAAACCCCTTTTAAAGTTGTCATCATTGTAAGTGACTTGGCAAAGTCTCTTAAGTATTTTATCTCTCTGGAAACTTTCTTCTCAAAAACTCCGAGAACTTGCATATCCATAATCTCATTGAGCTCACTCAGTTTCTAGGAGAATAGAAATCACTTTCTTTATTTTATGGGGAACTGGCATTTCATTTGTCTCAAATAGCCATTTGCAATCCTGGCTACAGATTAGAATCTCCTGGGGAGCTTTTTAAAGAATGTGATTTAATAGGGTCTGTGCTGGGGATTTCTAGCCCACCTCTTTCCCAGTGTGGGATCATGGGTGGGACCATCTCATGGACGCCAGACCACCTAGGGCTTCTACAACCTGGACGGCAAGGGGGTGTGCCTGCGTCTGGTGCCATCTTGTCAGGGTGGCTGAGACATGCAGTTCAAATAATTAAGCTTCCTTTTAGGCAGTATGAAGATACCTCCCCCCTTCCCCCCCCAAAAGGACTTTCTATTCTAGTTGCTTTTTTAAAGAAGGCTTTACTGGAGTCCTGCTGCCAGATTTGACAGCACATCTCAATTACTGGCTTTCCTTTTAACTCTTCATATACTTCCTAAGGAAAATCTAGACAGACTTGGTTTCCTATCAGTACTGAATGTGTCAACATAGTTCTTAGAAATATTGTAGGAGCTTAGAGTAGGGAAGGAGAAGATACAGTTACTGACCTCAGGGGATCTATTATTATGTTTTAGACTAAGAACCACACTGTGTTCTTAGCATAAGCAGACTAAGTGTTGACAGTTTTTCAAAGCTATACAGGTAATGAGTCTTTGGGGGAGTCATTTCTGGTTTGGCACAAATTCAGGTATGGCTTTGAAAAGATGTCAGCATACATGTGAAATGAAAACATTAAAAGAAGTTTCCCAGGATGATAGTGATTGCTCTAGAGTGTATGGGAAGAGTAATGCCTCCATTTCTTGAGTGTTACCTTATATTAGGTACTTACATATAATCACTGATCTTCCCAATGGCCCCTGAGCAGGTATTATCCTTTATCCTTGTGAATTATCCATTTCACAGCTGACGAAACTGACAGTGAGAGTGGGTACATAATTTGCCATAGGCAGAAAGCCAGCAAGTTGGAGAGTTATTGATTAAAACTAGGTTGCAGCTGTCTTCAGAATTCCTGTTTTTCTGTTTCTGACCCGTCACTTAACCTGCCATATGATTTTTGGCAAGCCACTTACTACCAGTGTTGGTTCGTTCTTCAGTTAAATAAGAGCCCTGTCCCCCCTGTTTCCAAAGAAACGTTATAGGAAGGAATAGAGTCATGGCTCTGAGGTGTCACACTTCTTAGAAGCTTCAGTATCAAGCTATTCTTTGTGATTTGCTCCAATATTGGCACATTTTTTGAAAGAGTCTATTCCCTTCCACGTCCGACACCTTTTTCTGGGCTGTCATGAGGGCACATCATCAGATAAGCATATGAACATAACACCCAGGCTTCTGGGACTAGCTACTGTCTTGACGTTTTGGGGATTATCTCACACTCCCCTTTGTTGTGGTCTCGAGGCCCTTTTTGTTCATCATAGCTGAAAGGGAACAGAGGGTTTTTTCCAGATTATCTGCAGGTACCGAGGTGGGATCTCACTGGTATCCCTCAGTTACAGGGCAGCACATGCCAGGAGTGCTTACTAAGTGGCAGGACTGTTCTAAGGACTTTGTGTGTGTTAGCCCATTTAAGACCCCCAGCAACTCAGCACACTGGGAACTGTAAAATGGGAAAATTAAACCCATTAGGAGAAGCTGGCACTGTAGAAAGGTCAACTAGTTGCTCAGAGTCACATAGCCAGGAATTTGAATGTGTACCAAACAGTATTTCCCCCCAAATACTAATAATGTATTTAGTAACTCATTTGGCTTTAGAAAATATGAGTTTTGTGTTTGCTTATGCACAGAATGCAGACTATAAATAATAAGACTCTGTTCTAAATATAATAGTCCCTTGAGAACAAGAATCATCACATCATCATCTTTCCGTTTCTCAGTTCCCCCAGAACTTTGTTTGCACCCACTTCAGTGACATGTTAACAACACTGTCTGCTAGGCTGTCAGCATGTCTGACATCTTCCCGCAGGGGCCGGACCCCCAGGCTTCACACTAGTGCAGAGCCTGCCACGGTCTTCAGCACACTTTACTCCGGCACCACACAGGTGCAAGGTGCCTCCTACACAGCAGCAAACCACCTTTCAGTGGTTTGCTCATCCAAGCAGCCTCTGATGTTGGACAGGGGAGGGATTCACTAACCCTGCTTTACAGGCGGAAACTGTCCCTAGAGAGATGAAGCAACTTGCCAAGAATTTAGTAGAGAAGCTGCCATCAGAGCCTTGAGTCCTTACCTAGGCCCATGAAAGTGCTAAGGGAGGCATCCACGTTGCATGTGCCTTGCCAGGGTCAACGTGAAGGTGGGCTTTATCTCTGCCACTCAGGATGGAGCCTTGTTCACCTATGTGGCTATTTCTTTTCAGGATGAATCTCACTTCCTCAAAAACAGTAAGACTGGCCGCTGCCGAGCAGCTCTGCCCCTCCTAAAGGTAAGTACTGCTGAGAACAGATTCCAAGCCCGAGCCCCCTTGGCACTGAGATCTCACAGTATTTTGCTTGGTCTTGTGAGGGTCCTAATAGAGAAAGGGCTGCAAGTCGAGGCCTGTGGGCCATGGACGTGACTTAGTGTTGACTTATGGCATCTCTCCTGAGGGCTTTGGTGCCAATTTTGTTTTTCTTCCTAACATCCTGCTGAGGAGCAAGTGATCAGTACTTTTGTCTTTGTCTCTCAAAGATGAAGACCTGTTGAGAGTCACAGGGTGGGTGGGAACTAGACTCCAGAACCCTCCTCTGGCTTCTTACCTGGGCAAGAGTACCTTTAGCAGCTTGTCCACTGAACAGCTTAGAAAAAACTATATATTGTCTAAGTCACTTGTAGTGGCAAAGCTATCAAGGTGCTGGAAACCAAGGGAGCCGAATTAGACAAACATAAACCTGGGCTAGATCCGATATATCAGCAAGATGCACTGGCAACGCTGAGATGTGTCTGTAAACCGATACTCTTTCCTGTGCTCCCCTAAGCCTGTTTGGCTAACAGGAGGGCCAGCCATCAGCATTCCTCTCTTTAGGTCTGAATTTGTCCTTGAGTGCTTTGTCTGATATGAGTTCTGGCTTCAGAGCAGCAGAAATGGGTGTTTGGTATAGGTTCAAGTCTTTATCTAAATGTCCTCTGACATGCAACATCATAGGTTCCATGTTAGGTTTTTTGGGGTTTTTTTGTGTGGTTTTTTTTTTTATTTTGTTTTGGTTTTTTGTTTTTTTGGTTTTTTGTTTTTTTTTGAGACAGAGACGCTGTCCATCCAGGTAGAATACAGTGGTGTCATCATAACTCACAGCAGCCTCAAACCCGAGGGCTTCACCAATCCCCTTGCCACAGCCTCCCGAGTAGCCGGGACTACAGGTATGCACCACCACACTCGCCTGATTTTTTCTGTTTTTAGTAGAGATGGGGTCTCACTCTTGCTGAGGCTGATCTTGAATTCCCGAGCTCAAGCAATCCTCCCATCTCGACCTCCCAAAGTGCTAGGATTACAGGCATGAGCCACCGCACCCGACCAGGCTCCGTGTTTTGTCGAGTACTTTTTTCTGTGTCTGTGTTTGATGTCCTGGTCCCATACCCCTGACAGAAGATAGGCCCCCAGATTTCTTCCCACCTCTTTGGAGTGAATTTTTTCCTAATATTGGGGAAGAAGAAGGGGAAGTACAATTAGAAAAATAGCTTTTTCTCTCATGATAAGTTAGAAATCTCTCACAGATGATTTTGGAGGGACCCACTTTGGTTTGTGTAGACCGAACAAATGAAAGCGTGTGTTTATCCTGTGCTCTAATTAAAGCAGCCTTTGTATTGCACCAGCATTTTAAAACTGCACTTTTTGGCCGGGCGTGGTGGCTCATGCCTGTAATCCTAGTAGTCTGGGAGGCCGAGGAGGTGGGAGGATCACTGGAGTTCAGGAGTTCGAGACCAGCCTAAGCAAGAGCTAGACCCTGTCTCTACTAAAAATAGAAAGAAATTAGCCAGACAACTAAAAATAGGAAAAATTAGCCGGGTGTGGTGGTGTAGGCCTGTAGTCCCAGCTACTTGGGAGGCTGAGGCAGGAGGATTGCTTGAGCTCAGGAGTTTGAGGTTGCTGTGAGCTAGGCTGATGCCACGGCACTCTAGCCTGGGCAACAGAGTGAGACTCTATCTCAAAAAATAAGAAAATAAAAAGTAAAACTGCAGTTTTTATTGCTTAAAAGCTTTAACTCTTACCTAAACTGGGGAAAACAAATATGCTAAATGTTGGTGAAGCTTACTATTTGAAAATTAACTTAATTTTACCAACTTCCTACAAAACATACTAAGTATCTACTCATTTCAAGTTTTTATTTTATTTTATTATTTTTTTTTAGGAAAAACAGGTAATATACATGTTCCAAGGCAGGGTTATGTCATATGCTCCAAACCTAAAAATAAAAGTCCTTTATTTAAAAAGTTTGATCCTCTGTTTCCTATAAATATGTATATGCTGATAGCCATTTATGGACACACTTAAATGAAATGTTTTTCCTAGGGTGGTAACCCTTCTTTTGGGAGGCTTTAATATGTTTTCCTTAGAAAAATGTTAATAGGCTTTGGTACTCTGGTTCCAATATTATAGCCATAACTAAAATTAAATCTGTGCCCCTGATTGTTTAGACAAAAGAAATTGCACAATAGATAGATTATATCATTAAAGTTATAATATGAAAGCTTCTTAGCAACCACCTTGTTAATGCAGCTGTTGCTCTCGTTGGGCAAGCTGAACCACATATTGGTTTCTGAAATCTGTGCTTCCAAGTGGGACCTTTGGAAGCAGCAGATACATCTTTAATATCTTGGGTATATTTCAAAATGACGTTTAAAACAAATCTTTAAACTGCTAGTATATGTTATTCTGCATTTGCTGTAGGACTTGGATGAGTTAATATTTTAAAATAGGACCCATGAACATGGCCTGCTATTTACGAAGGTATATTGAAGCCACTCTCTTCTGCATCGTTGACTTCACATAATGCGACTTGGCAGGACTGGGGTGGAGGAGTGGAGGAAGGGGGCATTCTGTGCTATTCTCTTGACCAAACCTTTCATCTTTCTCTGTTATATTTTTGTCTAGATCAGAGTTTCTCAACCTTGGCACTATTGAAATTTTGGACTGGTTGATTGTTTTTTTTGCAGGGGGCTGTTTTGTGTGTTGTAGGATGTTTAACAGCATCCTTGGCCTCTACCCACTAGATGCCAGCAGTAGGCCCCCCCCCCGCATTGTGACAACCAAAATTGTCTCCAGATGTTGCCAAATGTCCCCTGGGGGTGAATAAATTATGTCTCACCCACCTCCTATTCCCCCCCCCCATTGAGAACCACTGATCTAAATACTCTAAGGAAATGAATCTAAATGTTTTTGGAATAAGAAGATAATTGAGAGAAAATAAAGTATGTCTTTGAAAAGCCACATAGGGGCCTAATTTAATACCACTTTATTGTTCCTCTAATGTGTACATCTCTTAGAACTATATTCTGATAATATCACAAGATATGTTCAGCAAATGTGCTTAATGAGGTAATTAGATTATATTGTGCAATCTGTGATATAGCAGGGCCAGATCACATCCAGAAAATGTGGGTTTTGTAAATGGCAACAGCAGTCAGCAGATAGAGAACATGTTAGGTCATAAGAAACTGGTATCATCCTCCCCTGGAAAAAGGAACATCTTTCTTTTCCCTCAGCATTATTTTCCTGGACTACTAATCCTTAGCAAGGTAGTTCTGTTTTAATATATAAATGTATGAAAGGAGGTAAGACAGAAAACAGTAAAGAAAAAAGTTAAAATCACCTTTAATCTCTCCAACAGAAAACACTGTTAACAGTTTGCTATTTTTCCAACATGTCAGTTGTAGGGCAAGATCATCTTCAGTGGTTATGGAGCATTCTATTATATGGACACATCCCATAATTTAACCCTTAGTATCAGACACTTGGTTGTTTCCCTTTTTTTTTGCTGTTATAAATAATTCTGTAAGTGAATATAACCATGTGTGTACGTACCTTGCATGCTTATCCTATTAGGACAAATGCCTATGATCAGAATTGCTGGGTCAGTTTTCATTTTATCTTTTGGTCGAGGCCTCTGAAGTCCAGTTTGGCGGGCGTAACAGTCTGCACTCCCATCCAGTCTGATTCAGAGGTTCTTTTTCTCCACCTGACTGCAACCCTGAGGATTGTCAATACTCTGTTGAACAGTGAAATCCACGTTTGGATTTTTTTTGTTGAGCGGCATTTTGTTTGTGTTGATTTTTATTGTTAAAACAGTATAATAGTAAAATTAAATTTTTTTGAGGGGAAAAGGCCCCTAGAATCCCACCATCCTTTTTAACAAATAGCTGTTTCTCTTTTTCTGTGAGTAGAGTACTTTTTATGTCTCCGTTGATTGGCTAAATGAGATATTGGCTAAAATGTTTTAGATTTTTTTCAAAGTATTTTAAATAGATGATAAATTCTAACGACACCAAAGGGTGGACAGTGAAAAATAAGTGTTTCTCTCTGCTTCCCCAGTCCCTTGATCTCTCCCCAAAGGCAGCTGTAGTTACCGGATTTTCAGGTTTCTTTCAATAAAATAGCTTGCACCTGTGTGACTACAAATGTGTGTTTCCTTTCTCCCCCCTGAAAGTGTTTCTCAACTGTTTTACACTTATTTTTTCCCTTAATGTACCTTGAAAATCATTCCACATCATTCCAAATGACTCTACCTAATTCTTGCAAATAGTATTCTATTGTACAGAAAGATGATTTTTTTCTTAGTCTGGGGTTTTGGTGAAATATGTTATAGCCAATCAGAATAAATCAGTAAAGCAAGTCATTAGCTCAGTTGGGGGAAAAAAGATAACAACGGGAAATGATGGAGAATTGCTAGACTGTTTCTTGTATGAATTTAAAACAACTTCAGCTCTCTTCTCCACAGTAGAACATTCTTTTGGCTCATGATTTAAACTCTATGTGCAGGTTATCTACTGTGAATTACTACATTGAATTCTCCTTAACAGATTTTATGTACCAACTTGTCCTGCTATCAGCCTGTTCTGCAGGGCTTTCTCACCCCAACTCAAGAGAAAACTAAGCCTGTCTTTGAAGGTCATCTGTCCCCAACAGTGTCTGCCCATGTAAATCACATTATCTTTCCAACACCAAAGAGAAATTTTTTTTTCACATTGTTAAATTGTAGGTTTCTCAGGTGCTGGTTTCTTTCCATAGCCAGGGGAGTTAACTGTAAAGTGTTTAATTTAGCGTTGATTTACGTAGTTTTATGCATTTAT
Organism: Avahi laniger; assembly: GCA_963575035.1. NCBI lineage: Eukaryota > Metazoa > Chordata > Mammalia > Primates > Indriidae > Avahi > Avahi laniger. The sequence continues at coordinate 10,660 of CAUYSK010006664.1, read as the reverse complement.
GTTTTCCTAGATTGAAAGTTCTCAGAAGTGGAGGAAAACAAATAAATCTTTTGCAGCTGGGCATGGATCAAAGCCCTGGTAGGTGACAGTGGTGGCAGTACCCTCATGTGGGGGCTGAGCTGGAAGCAGCCCAAATCACTCCATTACAGATGAGATGCCCTTCGGGGTTCTTTTCAAAGCTGGCCTGTTTCTTCTTCCATCATGCTGCCTCTGCTTTTTGACACGCACAAGCGTCCATTTGCAACACTCCCATCACTGTAGTCTGGGGATTGGATGGGAGAGCTGACTCCGTACTAACTGCCCCCGATGGATATCCGACAGGAGACCCTGGAGTTCATTCTCATCCCCTGATGTGTGAGCTGTTTTTGCCCAGGCTCCATCCCCAGGCCAGCACAGCCATGTGGGGAATGAGTTTGGAATGATGGAGAGATTTTCTCTTACTGATAAAACTTTTCATTTTCCCCCTTTCATTGAAATGGTCTTAAGCCAAGGCAAGAGATGTTACAAACATCATTCAAGGAACTCATTGTTATTCTAATGAGTCTGCATTAAACCGTGCAGGAAATTAGAAGGCCTAGGTAATTGAACTGTGGAAAATTATAGCTGGAGAAATTCATAGCTCTCCCATCATAATAGAATAATAGAATTGGCAGTTGCTGAGAGGGCAGAAGTGCATTTTGAGAATTGTATATATTGTATATTTATAAAGAATCATTTTTCATCCCAGTGTTGCACCTTTATTTATTTATTTTTATGAGGCAGTGTATCCATTTGAAAACCTAATTTCCTTCCCTAGGTGATTTATTGCATATGATTGCTTTATATTACTGTTATTAACTCAAGGTTACAGTGGTTAACAAGCTGTTTCTAGACAACTAAACTCTACAGTAGGGTCCCTTCCCGGAGCCGAAATGAAGTTTACCTCCGGTGATTTGTGGGGATTCCATGTGACAGTATAGTTGGAATTGTCTCCTTTTTTATTCTCACCCTCTTTCCATCTTAATAATAAGTAAGATATTTTGGGTCTGATCTTGAACAGATTGGTGTCAGGGCAGGGTAGTAAGGAACCCAGAGTTTGTCCTTGGAATTGGCCAGCTATTTATTTCCATGTTACCCACTGCTGAGCAGGCTGCTACAGACCTGGGATGAGTTTAGAGAAAATGTATTCAGGTCCCACCTTTTGAAGTCCCTATTAACTGCAAAACGAGCCTGAGTCAGGGATCTCTAGACCCGAAGCGTTGTGAAGCTGAGTTACTGAAGGCCTTATTTGTCCTTTAAAGAAAATCAAATGGAGGCATATACATAGGCATTCCCTGATACCTATGGGAATGGGAAAAGGCCGGTCCTATGTGTCATTGTCTAATAATGACATCCAGTAAGTTCCAGTAAGTTCAATTTGGATGTCAGGAATCCATTCTGGAGGAAGTTCAGACCCGTTGCTCTCCCCACCACCTCCTATCCCAATGCTGAACTCTTTGGTTTTACTCCATGTTCCCCAGGACACTGACTAGCTGCCTTCTGAATTCTTTTCAGCATATAGTGAACATTTATTGATTCCTTTGTGCCAGGCACTGTGGTACAGAAAATAAAGGTGAATACAGACCAGTCCTCGATCTCAAGAAGCTTTCAGTTTAGCGTGGAAGACAGAAAAGATAGAATTCAGTGTAATGTGTTAGGTATTAGGATAGAGCTCAGCAGAGGGGGCCGTGACGGCAGCCAGGAAGGACTTAAAGGAAAGGAGATGCCATCTAACTGCTTGCATTGGTAACACCATTAGGTTCTCTCAGCACGCACGGTCTTTTTCTCTGGAGGCATCCAGCTCCTCCCTCACTGGGGCATTTTGAACATTCCCTGTGTGATCCTTCCTCCCTGTGTTCGGAACACCTTTGGCTGTTTGTCTTCCAGGTTGCCAAGAGGGTGATCCTACTGTCGGGCACGCCAGCCATGTCCCGGCCCGCAGAGCTCTACACGCAGATCATTGCAGTCAAGCCAACTTTCTTCCCTCAGTTTCATACCTTTGGACTTCGCTACTGTGACGCCAAGCGGGTATTTATTCTCGCTTCCCTCCCTAGCCCACCAATCCCTCACCCAATTTTGACACTTACCTTTCTCTTCCTTCTCTCTGGTCATGGTGTGATCAGAAGAGCACTGGGCAGGAAACTGGCCTAAGATTTTAGCTCTTCTATACCCCCAACTCTGACCTTGGAGTGTCCTGAAGGGTAAGAAGAAGATGATCCCTCTTAGTTTTAATGGTTGTGGTGATTCCAGGTCAGTGTTTTTCAGTAACAGGGCCAGTGGCTGATGTGTAGGTGTGTGGAGCTCTGAGAGCCAACTGCTCTTACCCAAGGTGACAGACAGCTCCCCCACAACACACAGTGCTGGGGCCTTAGAAGGAAAGTCCCGTCAGATGCTAGCCTGAGAGAAGGTGGTGGCAGCAAGGCAAGCTAGAGGTGAGGCAGAGGTCCTAGGCAGGGGGAAGAAAGTAGATGAGGTAGGTCAGGGTCTTTGCATGGGAGGAATATGAAATAAAAAAAAAATCCTTTCTATGCATAAAAGACAAAGGAGAGCCTCTGAACAGGTAGAGTGGGAGCATGATCCCAGGCTGCCTTGGGAGGGCTCTCCTCAGCCAGCCTTTGCCCTTAAACGTTGACTCGTTAGAGTGACTTGTACCTAGTCAGGAGGCCAGAAGCCTCTAACCCACAAATTATTTTTATGAATGTGGCACCAATAGAGCAGCTGCCTCTGGACCAACAAACTGTGCAGCTTTAGCTCTCCAAACCTGGCAGGGGAAGCCCTATAAGCACAAATGCATTGAACTCCAAACCTCAGTTTCTAACACCACGTGAATTCAGACCTTGGGGATTCTTGTTTTGTGGTCAAGTCACAAATATACCAACACTTTGGAGAAAAGGCTATAGCTTACTCTAGAGGCCATCTATGCAGGAACAGCCTTGCTATGCAAGTTTATGATGTACATAAGATTGTCTGCCTTATTTTTAAAATACTTTTAAAAAAACTTTTCAAGTACTTTAGAAATACCTGCTTACATTTAAAAAAGTATTTATAAAGTAAATTGTAATGCTTAGCAAAGTTAATTGCAACCATTTTTATTGAGGCGGGAAATTTCTCAATTGTCGAGTGTATTTAAAAGCCATATACTTCAATCAAATCTGTAATTCATTTTCCTGATGGATCAATCCAGATTAGATTGATCATATATAGTTTTCATAGTTCCTCAAAACCCTTCATGTGTGATTTGGACCTCTGTCCTATTGACAAACAATCCACTTTCTGAAAAGGATCTTGTCTTCCTCGACTGTCCGGGTCCGTGGGGTAATAATGTTCAGGTGGCAAAGGAAGGGGCTGAAGACAGAATTTCTTGCCTTTGCTCCCTGTGCTGTCCTTTCCTGTGTTCCCAGTCTCAGACCACTGTCTCCTAGTCGTCTCTCACATCAGAAACTGAGGCACATTCTTGAATTCTGCTTTTCCCTCCTTCTCACTGCCCCTCGCCCCAAGTAAATCACACATAAACCATTGCCTTTTTTCTCTTCACATCCTTCCTTCCGCCTAGCGCATTGCCTGGTACATGGTAGGTTTTCAATAAAAGCCTGATGGATTATGACTGTTTCAAAGTCCAATGTAAAATGTTTGGTATTATTAAGTTTTAATTTGCAAGATTAAGAGCTGACAATGTTAGAACTTGGGGGTTTGATAGTTGTCTTAGTCCATTTTCTGTTGCTATAACTGAATACCACAGCCTGGATAATTTATTGAGGATAGAGGTGTATTTAGCTCACGGTTCTGGAGGGTAGGAAGTCCAAGAGCATGGCATCAGCATCTGCCTGGCTTCTGGTGAGGTCCTTCTTGGCTGCTTCATAACATGGGGGAAAGCATCATATGGCAAGAGGGTAAGAGCATATAAAGCCACCAGTGCCATTATAGGGGCCCCACCTTCATGACCTTATCTAATCCTAATTACCTCCCAAAGACCCCACCTTCAATCAACACATGAATTTGGGGATTAAGTTTCCAACATTTGAAATTTAGGGAGCACATTTAAGCCATAGCAATACCCAAATTAATTATGATCCACTTGTTCCCAGCGTAATTTTTATTTAATGCAGCTGGTAGACCAGGGCTGCTTTTTTTTTTCTTGCCAGCTTCATGCATTAAGAGGAGGGACCGAAGAGAGTACCTCATGCGGAGCTCATTTGTGACCCCATAGCTATCTGAAGGCATTTGCTGAGAACTTTCCATCGATTTCAGAGTATTTTTTTAAAAGAAGAAACTGCTTTTGATCATTTTATTTCTCTACCTTTGACCATCTCTTCCTCTTCTCAATTTAGCAGAGGTTTATGGGACACCTGCCCTGTCCCCATGATTACGCTGGGTCTCTGGCCCTCTGAAAAGGATAAACTCAGCCCCTACCCTCAGGGTGCTCACCGGCCAGCAGAGGGTGAGGCAGGAGAGCAGATGAGCCCCTGAAAATACAAGATTACAGACACACCGACTCCCTGATTTTCTATAGAACTCTAAAAATCAGTCCTGTTTCCGGTGAGATTGTTGATAAAGGATAGAGTTTTTAATGGGTAGCATCCTCTCTAGCTGTGTGACAGGAGTAGACATTTGAGCTCACTGCCTTGGCTTCCCACGAGCTACTAAACAAGGGCCCGTGTTTATGAAGGACTGCCCAGGCACTCACAGACCAGCAGAGCCTGTGCGTTATGGGTCCCTCCCGCCAACCCCAGCCACCATCAACAGCAACACTGCGGTGGCTTTTACTGCATTGTACTTGGTTGTGTTGGTGTTGTCCATGCTGAGGAACAGCAGTTTTTTTAAGTCCCTGTAAATCTCATCAAATAAAGATGTTATTGGCCATATTTATTACACTGTGCCGTGGACTCTATAGGATAAGCCCTGGGGAAGATTTATTTCTGTACTTAGTGTACAGGAATAGTCTGTCAAGCTGAATTTTTTGTTTTTTAATAAAATGGACACCAGTCGCTTGACTTTTTGCATTTGCTGCTGGAAAGCTTCGTGCGGAATTGTAAAAGGCTGTATATAATACGTGTTTTTGTTCACCTTTTTTTTCCGTTTTCCTTTCTGTTTCTCATTTGTCTAATTTGGGGTTTATTTGTCCCTGTAAAGTCACTTGAAGCTCTCTGAGCTGAGCCATGGTGGTTGTGAGAAAAGAAACCTGCCCGGAGCTCACGGCCCTGTTGAAAGGGGCCTTTGAGGAGTCTCATGAGTCTGTGTCCGCTTCTCTGCAGGTGGCTTGGGGGTGGGATTACTCGGGCTCCTCCAACCTGGGGGAGCTGAAGCTGCTGCTGGAGGAGGCCATCATGCTGCGGCGCCTCAAGTCCGACGTCCTTTCCCAGCTGCCCGCCAAGCAGCGCAAGATGGTGGTGGTCGCCCCAGGGCGGATCAGTGCCAGGGCCAGAGCTGCCCTGGATGCCGCAGCCAAAGAAATGACCACCAAGGACAAAACTGTGAGTCTGGGGCTGGAGGTGGGAATTTGGAAGCAGACTTGTTTAAGCATTCCTTCCCTGGAGGGGCCCTGTGGAAATGACCCAGAGTTCTTTCAACTCGCCTTCCTATAGCCTTTTCTCAATTCCCTGGGCAAAAACAGTGAGCCCATCTTACTCCTCAGCCTGCCCACCTAATCTGTCTTGAAAATCTCTTAGTAATTTGCAGTTTTATGCTTGTGTGGATCGCTGTTGATGGATGGTTGTAAAGGTAAACACAGCAGCAGCAGGATGGGGATATTATTCTGAATCTCTCAAAGAAAGCTGAAATTATGTTCACTGTATTTTGAGAATGCCTCAGTCTAGGAACAGTTGTTTGAAAATTAGTGCTGCATGTATCGAATATATATGTTAACCCTCTAACCATACCACATCATTTGCATTAGTTAAAATAACAAGCGAACACATACAACAAAATAAGAGTTTTCAAACTATCTTAACCTTTTAAATCCCTATCAGAGCCATTTATGATTGGCAGGAAGTTGGCATTCTCCTTTTACAGAGAGAGAAACTGAGGCTCACAGAGATTGCAGTTTGCCCAGAGATGGCTGCTCTATGGCAGAGCTGAGGCTAGCCTCATATTTTAGGGCTCTTTCTATTATGGTAGTTTTTTCTTTTCAAAACACTTTTATTATAATATTTCATTCCTTTCTTTAGTGTCATACTGTGCTAAGTGCCATAAAGTAATCTGTAACAGCTCCATTTCTATCCTCTGGGGATAAAACCTTGTAATTTTCATTGTCAAGAAAATAACAGTCATTGTTGATATTTTTTGACATTATCATAAAGCATTATCTGGGCTTGATATTACTTGATATAAAGAAACTGAGATATAGATGAGATCTGAGCCTTCTGAGAGATTACAAAATAAATAAGAATGACAAGAGGCAGAATGCATGATGTTTTTAATGTTATTTTACCTTGTGACAAGCAAGATTAGCTGAAAACTTTTAAGAAACAGGCTAGAGAATGCACTGACAAATTGTTAAGCTGTATTATGCTGTATTACATATGATAATGTGGATGGTCTGGGAGAAATGAGCAGACATAATCTTTTTGCTGTTGAGTTTTGAAACAAAGTTCAGCAACACTGATGTGGACATATAGACCAGCGTTCTTAAATTATATGTCAGTGGAACCATGAGCAGAACCAGGGAGCTTTTTCACTGAAACCAATCTTGGTCTTTTTCTGATTTCTAGAGATAAAATTCAATGAGTGGAATCTTTAATGTCTGCTGACTTTTATCTACTAGTGAATTCCATCAGACAAGAAAACCAATGAACAAGTACAGCAAATATTAATGGAAAACAGACATGTAATAGTTTTAGATGAAAGATCTGAATATTTATAACATGTTATGTTTTTTGCTAGAAATGTTATTCCCTGTGTGTTTGAGATGGAAGTAAGTCTATCAGTGTTTCATGGGATTCCCCAGAGAACAGTCTGGCCCATCCCTGGTCTACCTCCTGAACCAGTCTGAGAACAGCTAATGTAGACAACTGAAAAAGCAATTAGTGGGCATTTGTATTGAGGAGGAAAGTAACATTGACTTTGAATTATGCAGTATGGCCAGAAAGAAAAACAAAGAAATAGAAGCAGTGAGAATTTTGCACTTAGTGCAGCAAAGTCTGAAAGCATGTTTTAAACTACAAATAATTCTTAAAGTTCTACCAACTTGAGTAGTTCTTCAAGTTAGGTGAGCGGCTCTTTTCAAAGGTGATTTCAGATGCAACCTGGAAGTTGATTTCTTAATTTATCAGTGATGATAAGAATTTGACTAGGATGAGCCATGTGAATTAGGAATGTTGGATGTTTTATAACTTTCCTTAAATTCTTTGGGATATTTTAAAATGTTCTTATCTAGAAAACAGAGCTATAACTCCCTTTTGGTGCTAGAAAAGTACATAAGGATAATGCCAATTGCCCAGAGTCCTACCTGTTGTGTGATTATCATCTTTGCTTCATAAACACCCGAGTCTTAACTCTGTTTTGTAGATTATGTCAATGAAGCCTCAATTGCAATGTAAAATTCCTCAACAATCCAGCTGAGAAAGAGCACAGAGCTCTTCTCAGTTTCCAGCACTTGAGAGCAGCTATCTGCTTCCTTTGAGTCAGGAAAATTAAGCATTTATCTCTGAAAGACAGAAATTGAGTTGATACAAACTACCTTCAGTATGACACTGAAGCCAGATACCGAATTCTTTTCGATAATTAGATAAGTCCTTGAGAACTTGATGCCCTTTCGTGTTTTAATGTAATGGAAAATTCAAGTAGAAAATTAATTTGTGTGTGTTGTGCTTTGGACTATCACCACCTTTCTACATCGAAAGTCATCGATTTGGTGCATTTCTAAGCCAAGGATCTGATCAGGATCATTGTTCTAACTTAATTCAGGACGAGGAGTCAGCATCACCAGGGGGCTGAACTGGAGCCCATAGACATCCCTTCCAAACCGCACTGGCTGTGAGATCCCACACTGAAAGAGTTAAAATAGGAAGTCATGTTATTATGGTTTTAGTCAAATAAGGAATCTACAGAAAGCCCCCCACCCCTAGTTTTTACAGTTACTTTTTAGCCCCAAGTTTCCCTGCAGTTTTGCACCACATGGTGGCTCCAGCCAAGTAGTTCTGACGTGCCTGTAACGAATTCATTCTCTTCTTTGTTCCTTCACACCTTTGCATCTGGAGGAAGACATTTTTTAAAAAGCTTTATAAAAAAATCAATGAAGCAGCCAATTTATAAAATATAACGTATAATGAAAGCTTTTTTTCATTTTGCGGCTGAAATAATAGACATCGCTTCAGAGGCTAAGAAAAGCTGACTGTAATCATCTTTTGTCTAAAGCCATTTTTTCAGCAGCAAGACCAGGAGCAGAAAAATGGAACAAGTCCATGCAGATTTCCTGGTGACGATATTAGTTCACCTTGCCACTTGACAATCCATTCAAATTTCCAACACAGAAAAATGCGAAAACTCCAGTGGATCTAATTTAATAAGAGTCTAGGCAGGAACAAAGAAAGCAGGTTATTTAAAATTTCCTGGCTGAAAGAAGTGAGATCATTAAAGGATAATATTATGTCTGCATAGTTTGAGGGAGTTTTTTTTTTTTAACTATTGAGTCTTCCCACATTAAAAATACGATAGATGTCTCTTATATAAAATTTGAAAAATAAAAAGTACTTATAATAAATAATACTTATTGAATACATGCTACATGCCAGGCATGATCCTTTATATTAGGTCCATGTAATTCTCACCATCAGCCCAGATTTTGGGCCCCAGAGCTGACACAAGTGCTGCAAATTCTGCTTCTGCCATTTAGTAGCAGCGTGACAAGTAAGATCACTTGACTTTTTTCCCTCTGTTTCCTCATCTTTAATGAGAATAATAGTACCTTCCTCATAGCAATGTTGATTATTAAATAAGTTAATGCAGATACAATTCTTAGAACACTGCCTGGCCCCATAGTAAGTCTTAATAGTATATGAGTGTGTTGTTATTTTTATTACTATACTATAAAAAAGAATCATGTTTTATATCACATAATTGTGGCATGTATCATCTGGATGTTTTTCTATAGTTACATATATTGCTTTAAAATATATCTGTATATAAATATGTATACATAAAATATATATTAACTATGTGTATAATAAGCAATATATATTTTAAAAGCAAAACTGGGAATGTACAAGCATACATCAAGTAGGAGGAAAACAGCTTACAAAACTGTCTCACAAAAACGTTTCCATGTTGTTAAAGGTTCTCTTAAAAGATAGTAATTAAAGACTGCATAGTGTTTTCTCACATGGCTATAATTTCGCCAATCATTTTTAGTTGGACCTTGAAGATATTTTCAATTGCTTATTATTCTGAGTAACACTATACTGAAAAAGTAGCTAACATACGAATTTGTGCACATCCGATTAAATCACGAGAATAAATTTTCAGGAATAAGTTGCTGGAACAAGTATGTGGGCATATTTTAAAGGCGTTCAGTACATATTGCCACGTCATCCCCAAAAGCGTTGGCCCAGTGTACCCTCCTACCAACTGTGTGTGATAAAGGTGCTTGTTTCTTCATACCCTCGTCAGCTCTAGGTGCTGAATCTTGGAGCAAGGTTTCTGAAAGTGCTTCTCATCGTTTCTCATCTGTTTTGCCCTCTGCTTTATTAGGAAGTGTGGAGTGAGTGTGGACGGGGGGAGGGGACAGTCTCTGAAGGAGGCGGGAGAAAAATCACAGACTGAGGCCGGCTGGCGTATATCCCAATTGAGGCCAAACGCTGTGCGTGAGGTCACCATATTCTACTAGGGACTACATTGTGCTAGAGGGGACCCCTAGAGGTCCGTGAGTGGACTTCGTGAAGTCTGTGAGCTCATTTGCCACTGGCGAAGAATTGTATGTGTGTCCTGAGCCTGTCACACAGTAGGAGGGTTGGGTGGCTGCTGCTGCCACAACACATGTAAGATACAAATGGGATCTACTGTCCAGTCAGTGCCCTCATGGCTTCCTGTGATTCCTGGGTATCTCTCTTCTTTCCTGGGAAGTCCTAGAGAAAAGACACTGTTCAAAGCCAAGAGCTGTTTGGACCAGGCAGCTTTTTCCACTATCCATCATGTCAGTAATTTTCGGTACAGTCTGGGTGTGGCTGCTTTCCTGAGTTATTGAGAGCCCAGGAAGAACGAGTCCAGGGCCTTGGGTAGTATTGCTGTTGAACCACTTTTTTGTTCTGTGAGGAAGCTGCCCTGTCAGTCACTGGTCTCACAGAGCCCAGGCACGAGAAGATGGGTGCATCTGTAAACCCACGCTTGCTGTCTTAGTCCATTCATGCTGCTGTAACAAAATGCCTTAGATTGGATAATTTATAAACAAGAGAAATTTGTTGCTCACAGTTCTGGAGGCTGGAAAGTCTAAGATCAAGGTGACAGCAGATTCAGTGTCTGGTGAGGGCCTAGTCTCTGCTTTTTTTTTTTTGGTTTGTTTGTTTTTTTTTCTTTTTTTTTTTTTTTATTATTATTCCAAGGTATTGTGAGGGTACAAACATTCTAGTTACACTTTATGTCTTTGCCTTCCCCAAATGCAGGTTAAAGGCGTGCCCTTCCCTCCCTTTAGTGCTCCCCGTGTCCTTTAGTT